>FLSR01000534.1:119034-137071 GCA_900092035.1 Leuciscus waleckii
CTCTGGAGAAAATGAACAAGAAAACCTGTTATATGTACTTATGTTTACTCAACAGTCTTATATATATATATATATATATATATATCGAACACAATAGAATCTACTAAGTACTTGACCTTAAGCTAACACAACTTGCATTTACATAAATAAAAAGTACATGGAGTTGAACCAACATACAATTGAGCTAATGAATACAGCTGCTCTACCTACTGCACTGGTCCAGAACAAAATAAAACAATTAGAAAACAAATAAAGCATTTAACTTTATTTTTGGACAGAGGCTGCATTTCAACAGAAGGTTTTCAGACAGTTAGTAAAAAAAAAACAAAAAAAAACATTTTGGGTTTGACAGATTGCAATAATAGCTCAAACTATAGTGAGAGTTTGGGATGTGGCTACTGTAGCTGGCTGAACCAGAACGTGTTTAGCTGCTGTGGGACTATGGCTGACACATTACATTCAGTTTCGGTTACAGAAGTGCAAGCCAAATTCCACTAAATGTAGACCTTCAAAGATTAAACAAAGCAAACATAAAGCAAATGGGGCATTTCAATACAAAGCTATGGACACTTCAAAAGCGTACAGCATCAAAATGCACCCATTCAAAAAGACATTCTGGTGACGTTTTCAGATAGGTAGTCCAATACAGGTTCACTGTAGAATACAAGACAGACCCAAATGAGTGTTTGGTGCTGGCTTTTATGGAGGAACTAATGAGGTTGATGGCAGACAGGTGTGGTGATTGAGTGTGAACAGGTGGTAGCCAGAGAGGATGATGGGAAATGTAGTGTGCTGAGGTGACTGGTCTGGTGACTGAGGATTGTGACATTAACACAGTGGTGACAATAATGGTAATAATTAGTAATAATAATAATTCTTTGGCTATCCTATATATTATACCTTACATATATTTTAAATTATATAAAATATCCAGGATCATTTTGCCTGTTCTTAAGTGCATCTTTTGAGAACATTTTTTTTTTCTCCTCAAATCAATCAATTGGATTAGAACAAATGAGATGGGAGAAATCAGTTACTCTTATAGATCACAGAATGTGCTTTGAATTCAAAGAGTCACATACCTTAATTCCAAACCACACTGCTGAGTAATTGTTGTGCATTTACATTTAGTCAATTAGCAGAAGCTTTAATCCAAAGCAATTTACAAATGAGAAAAGAATCACGAGCTATCTATCATGCAGGACCTCACAGTGCTGCATTACAGATTTTCGATGGTAAACCAAAGTAGTAAAAAAATAGAGCAGATATAAATTGGGATATAAAGTAAAAAATAAATAAATAAATAAAGTATACAAGTTCATACTAGGGCTTAGTAACTAGTGCATACGTAACTCTGTACTCAGTTTTGGTTTTAGCATTTGTTCTTAATGCAGAATGTAGCTAAATCATCTTGAAATTTATCTAAATGAATGATCTCTGCAAATGGTTGTCCCCATTGTGAATAATTAATTCATGCATACATATTTTTTTTTATTTTTTTTTTTGACCAAGTAATTTTTAAAGGGATCATGCACTGCATTATTTTATTCTTTTATAATGTTTCATGAGGTGCACTTATAATGTTAATATGATTTTTACATCAATAATTATCATAATTAAGAAATAAAAGGCCATTTTCTACACTGATTTTAGCCCTCTGATTTGAACGCTCTGTTGGAAGGAGTTGTCTGCGTGAGACTTCGGTGTAAACGCCCACTTCTATGATTGGCTAACATCTTGCATATGAAATGAGTATTACACGTGGAACTCTCTCTACATTTTTTTTTACTACGTTTTTTTACTATTACAGCTGTCGAGATTATTTAATCGTGAAAAAATTGTTGATTAGCAATAACAGTTAGAATACTCCCAATGCATTGCAGCAATGAGCATTGTAGCCAATGACAGACATGTCTGTTGAGTGCATGAATGATCTCGTCATTGTAGCTCAATTTCTGTACTCTCAAGAATGCTTTCATCATAACTAACATTTCAAACATAATGCAAATAAGAGTGTAGACAGAACTCAGTAACTAGGCGCATTGCCATTATAGATTTTCGCAAAACTTTTGCGTTTTTTTTCTAAATGTCGACAAAAAACTATTGCGAAATGATGGCGTTTCCATTAACCGATGTTATGCGTCTAAAACTAAATGTTTTCCTCTCACGATAAGTCACTCAAAAAATCATAGCAACGGACGTCGGTAGGTTTATGCATATCTCAGCCACCGCACTGGCCATTATTATTAATCAAAGGAGACATATGCGTGTTATCCAATCATAATGGCAAGGAAAGACCCTTATACTTGAGAGCGGCACACATGAGGTTTTTCTGGGTGTTTCTCACTTATTTCTGCTTCGAGGTCTTGATTGTGGCATTTCTTTGAGGTTTAGAATCCAGTATTCCTGTAATTCTTGTGTCTTTTATGAATTAAATAAAGAACTCTGTCTTGTATTCTGTCCAAACATACTGCATCTACGTCAGGTGCGCAAAAACTGTTTCCATTGCAGTTTTGCTAAATATTTCTTTTTTGAATTGCCTGAAAAAAACCCTCATGCAAGCGTAAAAACTTTTTTGTAATAAATGGGAGTTTTTGCGAAATTGACGTGTTTCCATTGGGAGTATTCTCAATTAGCAATTTCAATTTGCGCAATTTGAAGGGTAATGGAAACGCGGCTACTGATAAACTCACGCTGTGTGATTGAAGCTTCAGATTTTTAAAGGGAGGGTTCTTTGATCGCTTTCTGTATATAGTTTAATCATGATTTAAATAACACATTATTTTAATGCTACTAAGAGAAACAATGTGAAGTTGATCATCTAGTCACTGGCTTGATTTACTGTCGCATAAACAGAAATAAACCATTTTGAGACAAAGAACATCTGACCATACATGAATCATATCAGACATCACTGATCACAGATTAGGCATTAGAATTTAACACACAGTAGTGGCATTACTGTCGGTCCATATCCTACAGTAAAAGTCTGTTTGCAAAGCCTGCGCCGAAATGCGACTGATTTACCAAAGAATCCGCAGTGAAATGTACCGAACAAACAAATAACGCTCTACTGAGACATTCACATAGTTAATAATAACCACTTTCCTAGCATTATAATTCTTTGGAAGGTAATGTTATTTTTAGTCCAGTGATCCTGTATAATCATCTCACTAATGTGCCAATGGGCAGGGCCAAAGACGTTATGATGTAGAAGTAGGCATTGCTTTTCTTCTGCACAGGCGGTCTTTCGTTTCACTATTACATCAAAACGTGACAAAATTCCAAACAAGTCTTTTTCTGAGCTTGGATTTAACAATACCTGTTTTTGGACTAATGAGGAAGTTTTGAATTCTGAAACTTACAATATGTTTTTACAGTTCATTGACCTCATTCAAGGAAATTTTTATTTCTCAATTCATGACCCCTTAATCAAAATGTCATAACTCAATCTTCTAGTAAAAACTCTTGGGTGATGTATGCATGAATTCTCCAATCATTTATTTTCTTAAACCTTGTTCCTCCAAGTTCAAGTTTACTGCTTCCACTATTGAGTGCAATGGCCAAATCATGTTCTGTCGATACATTGGTTTCAACGCGACTTCAAATGTGTAATCATACATTATAACGTTTACCTATATCGATCCAATAACAAGCCTTCAAATTGATGTTGAAAAGCAGCACATTTCAGTTCATTTTGTTTTTCCCCACGCAACTGCACAGATATTACATACTCTGAGCAATGCCTGAACTTTGTATTTTGAGCACTTCTTGCATTGTTTTTGCCTCTTCACGATGACTCGCTTGCTTTAGTCCTCATTTGTAAATCGCTTTGGACAAAAGCGTCTGCTAAATGACTATATGTAAATGTAAATGAATATTGTGGATACTATCTCTATATCTCTTTTTAAGACCAGTTTCTAAATTGCCATTCAGGATACTTAAAGTTGGATGTTTTAGTTATACAGGCCGGCCAATATGCGTGGAATGAGGTCTAAGAGTGGATTTTCAATAGCCTAACTGCGCAGGTATTATCTTATATATGGCTGAGCAATTATATAACCTCATCATCACTCAGAATATGCCCTGCACACTTGACCTTGAACAGTCCACGGAGACCTTGTTCATTCATTAAGAATTCCTACGAGTCTACAGCTTTCGCCCTAATTGGCATAGGGCTTTTTTCAGCACATACGACAGCAGCAGGAAGGACAGGATATATTCACCTGCCTGCGTTTGGCACCTTCATAGCACGTTGACAATGTGCTCCGACAGATGGTACCATTTACAAAGCTCTTCATACTGTGATGTTCATGCTCCTTTTTATTATCTCCTGCCTGACTGGATCTCGTCCCAATTCGCTCTTCTGCCTCCAAACTCACTAGTATCTGACCGGGGTCTTCGATGTGTAAGGATCTATTCAAAACCCCTCAGCAAGCCCTATGGGTCCACACATCTCCTTTTAAATTCAAAGCTGGAAAGTTCCTCTTTGGCTGTTCAAACGCCCCTGGAGACTGGGGGCGAGGACTTCTGTGGGCATTATAAGCACAGGAAGCGAGTAACAGTGGGAGTTCGTTCCTCGTCAATAGGTGCTTTCCCCTGAGATTTGGAAGGCTGCCAGCCTCCCTTGGTTTTGGCCAACAGTAGGAAAGCATGAAAAGTCACAAGGTTTTTTTTGAGGAATCACAGTTTCCTAGCTGACACTTCATGAATAATGATTTATGATGGAGGTGGTTGAGTATTGAATGTCCATTTTTATTTGTGAAGTACGCTATACACACTGGCCCCAAGAGAGTACAATAGCTAATAGAAGCAAAGCTCTTAAAGCATTGATCCTTGGCAGAACCCATGTCTGACACGTTTAGCATGAGAAATGCACAGGAATGCTAATAAGGTGGAAAGAAAAGCTCCTTTCCTCTCTTATTTTTCTCGCAGCAGCTGGTGGCTAACCAGTTTAATCACTGATAATTCTGTTTAGCTCATGAGCTTTGGAGCAGAGCAGTTTTCCACTGTTTACCCTAGGAATAGTAATAATAGGACCCAAAAATGTTCCTTCGGTTCAGCAAGCTTGTCTGTTGTTTTTCTTTGCCCATGAGGCAAAGCATTGGAAATGCAGCAAGACAGGCCTAAAGACGTGACTCTAAGGGGGAGGCAGTGTAATCGCAATTATCCATTCACTACCTCATATGATTCTAACTATTCTATGAAGCAGAATTCTAAAGTACGTGCTTGGGCAAACGTTTTGTGATAAGGCTTCTGAGCCTTCTGGTGGCACCTAATAATTAACCCTCTTGAATTGAGCCATTCACCATCCAGCGAGGCACCCACGTAGGGTCCCTCTGGAGCCGAAAGCTGCTTTGGGCACTTTCATTACACGCTTCGCTTCCACATCTGCACTTCTCCCTTCTCTCTTTGTCAGAGAACGAGATCAGAGGTCTGCTTGAGGTGTTCCTTTTTACGTTACGTTATCTTATTCATCTATAAATGCAAATGTGGCACCAAAAATCTATATATCTATATACAGGGCAAATTAGCGTGAGACCAAAATCCCATAAAAGCACAGATGGGAGTGGAAAGTTTTGCGTGTGATTTGCTGACAATGTTCATATTTAAGAATACAGACACAACCATAAAGACCAATGCAGAGGATACTATAATATTTTCTCTCATTCTATGAGAAGTCGTCACATCAGATCACAGAAAGAAGTTATTTCAAACACTCCACTGATGTTAAGTGAGTTTGGATCAAAAACATGGTGGATCTCATAAATTGCTGGGTTTTGACACTATGCTAAGCTGACATGTTAGCGAGCCCTTAACGTGCTACTGTTGCTATAGTAACGGACAACTTTCAGGTTTATATGATTGACATAAACTGTACACTGTTATTACAGTGCTGTTATTATTTCAGCAAACAGTTTGCTTTGTGCATTCAGTTTAACAGCAAATACATAAAGAGGGCAAACCTTATCATTCAACTGAACAGTGCGCATCCATTTTAGGCACTTTCGTTATGCTCTTGCTCCGTCATGCAATAAATGATGTCTTAGAACGAGCGGGTGATATGACCCATTACAGGGGCAGCAAAGATTATAATCAAGCATAGCTCACTTACATTCAGTGAAAATATCGAACTGTTAGCCATACTGATTCAACACACAATTAAGAGGCAGTGACCAGAAAAGTGCAGTTCAGCCCTTTATCACATGTGCTGGGGCACCAACCCAGTAGTTTGATAAGTGCCGGGTCAAAAGCCAGCTCACCCTTGTTGCTCTGGTAGCCCTGGTCTGTAAGTGGAAAACGCTGCATTTGTAAATTGTTGTCGTGTAGATGTACTCTAAGACTTGCTTCATTTGGGAGTTAAATAATGGTCCAAATGGTAGTAAAATGACTAGCACAAACCTTAGTAAATCACGTTGCATGATTCATTTAAATACTATCATCCCATAAATATTGCATTGAAAAAAGAGAAACTCAGATGCCAAAATTACTGTCCATGCCTTTTCATCACTAATTTCTCACGTGTCTTCAGTATATCCAGACAATAGTTTTGCAACGCCAATAAAGGATTTGCATTGGGTCAAGCTGTTAGTGAATCTGGCCCTAAGTATTGTAATCCAATTTACATATTAGTTTACATGTGCATTGTATGTAATCTGAACAAAATTTCAGTGAATGTGCAGTCCCCTTTCGGCGAATTCAGATCCGGAAACAGCCATCGCGGAAAGTATCACCGGAGCTACAGAAAGCATAATTGCCATTTTTGCCTTTATGACACATCTGCTATACATGTCGAAAGAGCTTTTTTAGCAAATGTTGACTAAATATTCAGTCTCCTCCACTAACCAGTTCATAAGACAAGGGTGTCTAAACTGTTCCTGGAGAGTTTAGCTTCAACTTCCCTCAACACACCTCCATGGAAGTTTCTAGTATCCCTAGTAAGACCTTTACAGATTAGCAGGTGCAACATGATAACTTTTGTAAGAGCTACAATTATGGCAATTAGCATACCTCAAATAATTTGGACTTGATTCCAGACTTTGGTGTCTTGCAAATCTAAGCTAATTTGACACATTTTCTGCATCCAAAATATCCAAAATATTTTGAACATGTCATTTCCCACCAATTACAAATCAAAATACTGGTCGTCTGTGCCCTCGTTGGATGGGAAAGTGTCCTGGATGCGCTGCAATCTTGATATTTTTCCGCTAGCTATACAGTTTTATGAAAACTGCATGTTCGAATATTTTATTATTTTGAAGTACTGTTTCACACATACCAAGCTACTGTATAGAGTTGTAGGCACATTTGGAGACAGGGACTATTGTGATCTCTTCTGAATCTCTGGAAGAGACATCATGTGAGATCATGAGAGTATTTTTTCTTTGAAAAAAAAATCCTGAAGCTCGATTTTCCTGTCCTAAGGGTTTTGCTTGTGCATGTGGCAAAGATTGTCTTATTGGGAATTTGTAAAGCCTGATATAAAACAGACAAAATTAGTTACGGATGGCTTAAATATCCCATTAAATCCAGAGAGGGAATGAAACCAGTTTCTGGCTTTGAGTCATGCGTTGGTTATGAGTGCACATTAATTCTAATCGAATTTCCAAACTAGGTCTCTCTCTGAAGCCACACTGATGGCGATTATGATTCAGGAGGTCCCCAATCATATTTAATGCATGACAAATCATTTAACTTTCAATTGAGTCATTCAGTGGCTATTACCAACTGGATCTCACTTTACAAATTCACCTGGAATTGCCTTATTCATCAGCAATATGGCTGCTTGTTATTAGAAAGATCAAAGCTTTTCTCCTCAAGTTTGAAGGGTTTCAATGACTTGGAAAACCAAGACACAACTTCCAGCTGAATAGTGACACACTGATTCTATCCCTTCAGAAGAGTGGTGTACTGAAATAGCCCCATGCTAAGTGCTAACTGAAACTCAGCAACTGCAGCAAAGGATTTCATTAAAATGTCTACTTTGAATTGCACACAGACTTTTTTCACCTCACTTTACACCAAACAATTCATTTTCACTCAGTTATAGTCTCGTTAGATACCAGCTTACTCAAATGAACGTTGCTTTTCTGCTTGGTTGAAATAGTATGTTCAGTTGCACAGCCAATGATGCATGCAAAACCGAACATTTGTCTAAACTGAAACTGGTGGGGGAAAAAGTCTGAAATTGGAGTTCGGCATAATTAAAAGGGCAGATGGGTCACGCACATCTCACTCACCATATTCCCTGTAATGGTCTCAACTTGTTCTTATGGTACCCAATCAGTTGCTGTCCTCTCTGTTCAGATCAGTGTGGTGTGTGTCATGGCTGCCAAAATCTCTATGTTTGATGGTACTTAGCTTTTCTTTCCCTTGGCAGGAGTCTAGTGTCAGATTTACATGTGGTTCATGAATATTGCATGATCTCTCTGCAACATGGTAAGTGCAATGCGCAGCAGCCTAACTGGATGATGTGTTGAATGAATGTGGTATGACACTTGAGTTTAGCTGGAGAGCATTACTCACTTTAAAATGACTCGTAACAAACAAATAAATATTTTTCAACAACATATCTTTGAAATAAATATTAAACGTTTCTCCACAGAACAAATCTCTTCACTATTTGAAGATTATATAATATGCAGAAGGTGTATTGACCTAACATTACACAATACTTCCAGAGTAGTCCAAGTTGTTAGTAGCCTAAATGTAGTACATTTAAGATTTAGTTTTTCTCCCAGCTAACATTTCATTGTGAGGCCAATGTAGGTGTCAAATGGGCTTGAGTTATTGGTGCTGCGTGGGTTTTGTTCATGGGCTCCATGTTAGGTCTATCTGAATCCTTAATAGGTTTGTTCATGGGTTCCATGTCTGCCTTATCTAAATAAGCCCCAGCAGAGGGCCAACATGGAACCTATGGAAAACCCTTTAAGGACCCTTTTTGGGGCTTATGCAGATAGGGCAGACATGGTACCCATACACATTTACATTTATTTATTTAGCAGATCCTATAATCCAAATCAGCTTTCAGTTGAGGAATACAACAAGCAATTCATCTTGAGAAGGAAATAAACAAGATAGTATAAGCTAGACAGGGAGGGATTTAGAATAATGAAAGAATATACAAAGGAATAGTTAAAGCATAGGTTCTGGAGGTGGTGTAGACTCATAAGAGAGAGCAGAGGTACAGTAGAAGCCTGCAGAGCCCTTGGCCATTCTGTCCACAAGCATCAATGTCTTGAACTTGATGCGAGCCGCAACTTGCAACCAGTACAGAGAGATAAACAGAGGTGTGGCATGGGCTCTCTTGGGCTCATTGGGTCTCATCACTAAGCATGCATTGCATATGCACAAATTTGTGCGTGAAATGCGCATACGAACAATTTTAAGAACAAATCACGATTCATGAAAAAAATATATATATATAAATAATATAAATAACTGAAACCACACGTACGCAAAAAACAATTACGTTGCCTTATAATCTTGTTAAGATTTCATCCAAACACAACTATAATAGAGTCTGTATAAAAGGGGTTTATTGTGAGAACTGGTGAAAATGGCTCACTTGGCATTGCTCGAGGATCGTGCGAGAGCGTGTCTGCAAACAGCGGCAAGTTTGACGAGATTGACGAAAGGCTGTAAGGAAAGCGTGTGCGGAAAGCCCTTATATGGAGATGGTTTGGGCGTGTTTTATGCAAATGACTAACCTTGTGCAGGCGGTCGCTCATTTAGAATACTTCAAATTCACTAACATCAGAACGATGTTATGAACAAATTCATGTGTGTACGCTTGTGTTGTGAATTAGGCAGAGATTTTTCCTGAGAAGTTCTCCTGTGCGCACAAATATGAAATAATACAATTAATTATTAGTGAATGAGACCCATTGGAGACTTGTGCTGCAGCATTTTGAATCATTTGCAGAGGTTTGTTTGCACATGTAAAGGCCTGGACGAGAAGCTGTGTTGCATGCTCTCTAATGGCGCTTTTCCTCTGAATGGTACGGCTCAACACGGTTCATGAATTCACTGGCTGTGTACTATGTGTGCGTGTGGCCGCTGATAACCACTCAGCTGACCAAACTGAGCCGCGTATGCCTACCCCAGAGGCATTTCTGGTGAGCCCAAGGTTCTTTGTTCCTCTTGCTCCAGCCACAGACATTTGCCTCTGAACATTCTAAGGTGGCTTTCGTATTGACACTGTTGATGGGACGGCGGTGTGGGGGAACCACCACCCATGCTGTGCTTCGTTCCAGGCACTATCCGACGAGATGAAAAGGGTCTTTGATTGTGCAGTGGCGGGACGCGAGGCGGCCTGAAAAATCGCGGATCTTCGCCAGGGGGATAGACTGGGGTCGAACTATTCTATCGAATTTAGGACCTTAGCAGCAGAGAGTGCCAATGGAACGAAGAGGCGCAGTGGGACATGTTCCTGCATGGGCTGGCTGACCGTATCCAAAGAGAGATCTATATACTGGACCTTCCCAGGAACTTGGACGGACTCATTGAGTTGGATTTACGGGTTGACGCTCGCTTACACCGATTGGAGCTACGAACACACCAAACCTCGGTCCCTTCGAGACTCGAAACTCACCCGTCCACCAGCAGCGATACGGTCAGTCCCGTCTTCCATCACGAGCCCATGCAGGTGGGAAGAGCTCGGCTTTCCCGGGAGGAGAAGCAACGACGGAGAACCAGAGGACTATGTTTATATTGCGGAGGCACAGGACATTTTCTGAACGATTGTCCAGTAAAAGATCAAGCCCGATAGTAAGTATGAGGCTACTATCGGGCGGGCTCTCCATTGATAAGCCCTCATCTTCAACCCTCCTCTCATTAGACTGCAATGGGCGACCCGTTTCCACCACTGCCAGGCCTTATTGGACTCGGGGGCCGAAGGTAATTTATGGACCTGAATCTAGCTCAACAACTCCAAATTCCTATCTCTTCTCTTACACGCCAGATTACTGTTAATGCACTCAACGGACAAGAACTCCCTAACATCCATCTCTGCACTGAACTAATAACACTCAACACTTTCGATAACCATATGGAGATCTCCTTTTGCTTATGGACTCTCCCTTATCCCCATAGTACTCGGTCATCCCTGACTAGTGAAGCATAGCCCCAGGGTGGTCTGGGGCCACAGTTCATTCTCGGCCTGGATAAATGAGTGTTACGCATCCTGTCTGGTGTCTGCTTGTTCGCCTGTGTCTTTGCAGGAGGTGTCGGTGAATTTGTCAAACATGCCCGCAGAGCACCTCGATCTGAAAGAAGTGTTCAGTAAGTCCTGTGCTGCTTCTCTGCCTCCAAAACATCTCTATGACAGTGCTATAGAGTTACTGCCAGGTACGTCTCTGCCTAAGGGCAAGTTGTACTCACTTTCTGCTCCAGAAAGGGACGCCATGGATAAATATATTTCTGATTCTCTAGCAACCGGGTTCATCCACCCTTCCTCTTCTCCAGCGGGGGCGGGATCTATTTTGTGAGTAAAAAGGATGGTTCTCTGCGACCTTGTATTGATTACCAAGGGCTGAACAACATCACAGTAAAGAATACTTATCCTTTGCCGTTGATGTCTTCAGCCTTCGAGAGGTTACAGGGAGCATCCATCTTCACAAAACTGGATTTACGCAATGCTTATCACTTGGTTTGCATAAGGGAGGGGGATAAGTGGAGGACCGCGTTTAATACCCCCAGGGGCCATTTCAAATCTTTGGTCATGCATTTCGGTCTGTCTAACTCCCCTGCGGTCTTCCAGGCACTCATCAATGATGTGCTGAGAGACATGGTAGATCAGTTAATTTATGTCTATCTGGATGACATACTGATATTTTCATGTTCTCTCAAGCAACACGTTCAGCACGACAGACGAGTGCTCCAGAGATTACTAGAGAATGGGCTTTTTGTCAAGGCGGAGAAATGCGAATTTCATGCACAGTCTGTTATCTTCACAAAACTGGATTTACGCAATGCTTATCATTTGGTTCGCATAAGGGAGGGGGATGAATGGAAGACCGCGTTTAATACCCCCAGGGGCCATTTCAAATCTTTGGTCATGCATTTCGGTCTGTCTAACTCCCCTGCGGTCTTCCAGGCACTCATCAATGATGTGCTGAGAGACATGGTAGATCAGTTAATTTATGTCTATCTGGATGACATACTGATATTTTCATGTTCTCTCAAGCAACACGTTCAGCACGACAGACGAGTGCTCCAGAGATTACTAGAGAATTTGCTTTTTGTCAAGGCGGAGAAATGCGAATTTCATGCACAGTCTGTTCCTTTCCTAGGTTATATCATCTTGTTCGAGGGAATGTGCATGGATCCCGACAAGGTTAAGGCTGTGGTGGATTGGCCAAGTCCAGATTCCCTACAGAGGTTTCTGGGGTTCGCTAATTTTTACCAACCTTTTATACCCAATTTCAGCCAGCTAGCCGCTCCTCTGACTGCCTTGACCTCTTCCAGAACCACGTTTAGGTGGTCCGGCCCATTCTCATAGCCCTTGATCCACGTCAGTTCGTGGTGGAGGTCGATGCGTCAGAGGAGGGGGTAGGTGCGGTTCTTTCCCAGCGCTCTTCCTCGAACGACAAGATGCATCCTTGCACGTTTTTCTCCCATCGTTTATTGTCCGCCGACCGTAACTATGACATTGGTAATAGAGAGTTGTTGGTGGTCAAGATAGCGTTGGAAGAGTGGTGTCATTGGTTAGAAGGGTCGGGGGTACCTTTATCGTCTGGAGTGATCACAAGAACTTGGAATATATCAGATCCGTCCAGACAGGCTCGGCGGGCTCTCTTTTCCGGCCATTTGATTTTTTTTTCTCTCCTACCGCCGGGTTCTAAAAACATCAAACCGATGCTTTGTCTCACGTTTTTGACCGTTCCGAACGCCCGTCCTCTCCCGAGTGCATTTTACCTGAGAGACTCATTGTCTCCACACTCACATGGGAGATCGAGTCGAAGGTCAAATCAGCCTTAGAAGGGGTAACGCCTCCACCCAGTTGCCCAACGAGTCGGTTATTCGTGCCGGAGGGACTCCGGACCGACATCATTCGATGGGGTATTTGTTCCAAAGTAGTTTGTCATCTAGGAGTAAACTGTACCATTTTTTTGGTTAAGCAACGATTCTGGTGGCCAGGCCCACGACATTCAGGGTTTTGTTTTGGCCTGCTCGATTTGTGCCACTGGTAAGACTTCCAATCGACCCCCAGATGGGTTACTCCAACCACTGTCTGTCCCTTCGAGACCTTGGGGGGGGTAGGTGCGGTTCTTTCCCAGCGCTCTTCCTCGAACGACAAGATGCATCCTTGCACGTTTTTCTCCCATCGTTTATTGTCCGCCGACCGTAACTATGACATTGGTAATAGAGAGTTGTTGGTGGTCAAGATAGCGTTGGAAGAGTGGTGTCATTGGTTAGAAGGGTCGGGGGTACCTTTATCGTCTGGAGTGATCACAAGAACTTGGAATATATCAGATCCGTCCAGACAGGCTCGGCGGGCTCTCTTTTCCGGCCATTTGATTTTTTTTTCTCTCCTACCGCCCGGGTTCTAAAAACATCAAACCCGATGCTTTGTCTCACGTTTTTGACCGTTCCGAACGCCCGTCCTCTCCCGAGTGCATTTTACCTGAGAGACTCATTGTCTCCACACTCACATGGGAGATCGAGTCGAAGGTCAAATCAGCCTTAGAAGGGGTAACGCCTCCACCCAGTTGCCCAACGAGTCGGTTATTCGTGCCGGAGGGACTCCGGACCGACATCATTCGATGGGGTATTTGTTCCAAAGTAGTTTGTCATCTAGGAGTAAACTGTACCATTTTTTTGGTTAAGCAACGATTCTGGTGGCCAGGCCCACGAATTCAGGGTTTTGTTTTGGCTGCTCGATTTGTGCCACTGGTAAGACTTCCAATCGACCCCCAGATTGGTTACTCCAACCACTGTCTGTCCCTTTGAGACCTTGGTTCCATATAGCACTAGATTTTATCATCATAGATTTTCCCTAGTCTGGAATCCGAAGTCGCGGTCCCCTCCGCTCACGCCCTCGTCCAGAGGTGCCGCTGCACGTGGAACAGAGCCCGTGAGACTCTCCTCCAGGTGGGGGCGCGCACCAAGTCTAAGGCCGATCGCCACCGGTCGAATTAGGCAGAGATTTTTTGTGAGAAGTTCTCCTGTGCGTACAAATGTGAAATAATATAACCAATTATTAGTGAATGAGACCCATTGAAGACTTGTGCTTCAGCATTTTGAATCATTTGCAGAGGATTGTTTGCACATGTAAAGGTCTGGACGAGAAGCTGTGTTGCATGCTCTCTAAAGGCGCTTTTCCACTGCATGGTACGGCTCGGCACTGTCACGGTTCATGAATTCAGGTCATGAGGCCAGGTCATGTTTGTAAATGAGAAGTGGTTCTCAAACAGTTTACCTGGATAAATAAAGGTAAAAAAAATTAAAATAAAAAAATTAATAAAAAAAATTCACTGGCTAGTTTTCGCTCTGTGTGTATGTGTGTGCATGTGGGTGTGGCCGCTGATTACCACTCAGCTAATTATCAGCGCCAGCTGCCACTCATCATCTGTGTCTATTTATACTCATTGTCATTCGTCTTGTGTTTGTCATATTGTTGGGTTAGTTCCTGTATGTTCTCCTGGCTGTTTTCCTGAGTCCCCAGTGGATTTCCTGTCGGATTCATTGATCGCTCTTGCTTGTCTTCTCTGCGGATTACCCAATCTTTGTCTGACCCTGTTTAACTACTCTCACCTGTGTATTTCAATAAATGTTTATTGTTTCACTCGCAATTGAATCCTCTGTCATATTCCACGTGACAGGCACAGCATGGCTCGGTTAGCTTTTCCACTGCAATTTAGTACCGCTTCAAAGTATCAATCAGTGATCTGCAGTGTTACACGTCACATTTTAGTATCGGAACGCTCGCTTTGAACTTCAAATGAAGTGGTACTTTTGAAGTGAGCCACACCATGCAGGGTAATAAACCCAAAAAGTGAGCCATACTGAGCCATACCATGGAGTGGACATTTTTTGTGCAGTGAAAACCTGCATGATCATGCTGTTCTTGCAATATGATCTTTAAAAGTTAGGTGATCATCAAGGATTACCCCAAGATTCATGGCCAAACTTGCGAAGATGAGTAGCTCTGTCTTAGCTAGGTTAAGTTGCAGGTGATGTTCTTTCATTCATGCTGAGATGTTGGCCAGGCAGATCTGTGCATACAGTATAGGTTGTAGTTGTAGGCAATGAGTTGCCTTGGTAACAAACAAGGGCAACTATGGAAATTAACAAGGCACAACGCAAACAGGAACTAAACACAGGAAGTGATTACAGAAACAGTGAAAAAAAGAAAAGAAAACACTTCCACATAAAAGTCCTTAAACACAAGACCATAATCATGGCAGCAATCTTGAGGGATCTGTGAGGCAAGACAAACCCCATGTAGGACACATACCTCAGCCCATATCACACCTACATTGGCTCCTCCATGATATGTTGGCTGGGCTCTGTCACCTAATATTTTGAATTAGCTTTTTAAAAAAATTTTTTTTTCATTTTTCATTTTAATTTTAATTAATGCGCATTTCATTTGTAGGTTATGATTTGATTTTGGGTCATATTAAAATATGGTAAATGACATACAGTCAGAATAAACTGAATCGGTGGATTTTCAATTTAATTTTCTCAATTTTATCCGATAACAATACTGACTCAAAAGTTAGAATGACAATGTAAAAAAAAATAATAATAATTAAAAAAAAAACTTAACTGAAAAGAATGTACAACATGGGGTTAATTCTGACACATATGCTAAAGAAAGAACTATGATTGTTATGTGCACCATTTGAACTTACTATGCGTAGCACAGCATGTGAACCATTTGCAGAGTTAGCACCTACAATAAATGAGGGTACTCAGTTACAACATGAGTGGCCTCCAACCAGGCACATTACCATGTTCTGCAAGCCAGTTCACTGACATTTCAAAAATAGTGCATCTGAGTTATGAACAGTTAAGCTGTAGCATGTTGGAGCACCAATGTCTGAGATTAATTTACAGAAGAAGAAGAAGAAACATACATATATACAAATATATCTGGGTTTTGCATATAATTAACCAATGAAAAGTATTAAAAAGAGATTGTGACCTTTTACTTGCACTGATATAGCAAGACTTTTCTTTTAGTTGTCCTATTTCACAGACAGCTCATTTTTTTCTTGCTGTGTAAATTTGTTTAAAATCGTAATATTTTTCAATCTCGTAATATTCTGCAAAAGAGAGAAGTGAATCGCGCTGCTTCTCTGAACAACCCTTATTGTTTCTCGCACTTTAAGCAAGCATGCCTGACCCTCCATTTATCATAACTGATGTGTGAGTTGATGAATGTTTATATGTGAATAAAAGCCTAAATTCAATCTGTTCATCATAAAGCGATCATGTCTCTTCAGAAAATTTGGACTAAACCACTCCATTCATATGGATTAGTTTTACAATCTCTTTATGAACTTGTTTAAGCTGCAAAGTGGTAGTTGTGTGGACTGTCACTGGAGGGACAGTAATTTCTCAGATTAACTTAATTTGTGTTTTAAAGACGAACGAAAGTCTTACGGGTTTGGAATGACTCGAGGGTGAGTAAATGACATAATTTACATTTTTGGGTGAACCAACTCTTTAATAGCCTGCGCATAGCACTTCATCTTTTATAACATAAGATTTTGGCCAAATGACAGAAAACTGAGCGCCCACATTGCTACAATAAACTTTACTACCAGTAAGTTGATTAAAACATTTAAATTGTGCTTCACTTACTGCCTCAGATGTGGCCATTTTAATGACGGACAAAACACAAATGTCTGAAATTCTCAGAAATACGCTAGACAAAAACTTTGTAACTCCATTTGGGCTTGATTTTGGTCAAATGTTAATAATGTAATGGCACATGCAGGTATCTGGCCATATATAAAGCCACAATATCAACTTTGACAATACAGTGTTTTTCCATTTCAAAGATACGAGGTTTCCACCCGAGAGTGATGATACATAATACTAATAATTAGGGCTGCACCTTTGTCGAGTCCAAGACAAGTCCGAGTCCAAGACAAGTCCAAGTCCAAGTCTCCGAGTCAAGACTGAGTCCAGACAGGAAAAAAAGGTCTGCTAAAAAATAAAGCCTATAGAAATGAAATCATTATGTAATAATGAACTAATGTATGATTTTAATTTTATTTAAAATAATTGACTAATTCAAAGAACAACAAAAAAATTATTATATAGGCCTAAAGGAGCACACACATTCGTTTCGACTGTATGATCAGCCTCACATTCTGTTCCTGTCAATCATACACACAATGTCAACCAATTAAACTGCATGAGGGAGGGCCGAGCCAACTCTCTCTCACACACACACACACACACACACACACTAGAGATGCGGATAAACCGCGGGTCGGGCGGATGACGTGACGAAAAATAATATTTCAATTAAATTCGGGCGGCTGGTTGAACCAAAATGAAAAAAAGTTTCCCACTAAGCAAACCTGCAAGCTATGAGCCCAGCTGTCAGTAGCCTACTATTGGAGGAGGCCTAAACATCTCATTGATGAGACTGCCTGGGTTATTTTGTTTCGATATTAGCTATATTTTTAAATAGCCAGTCATTGGAGCCTACCACTCGTGGAATAGGCATTTAAAAGAGAGGCAGATTATGGAGTTATATATCTCAGAAATTACATCGGGCAATGTTCAGATGTCATTCAGCGACATGTTCAGAAGAACGCAAGAACTAAACTTCTACAAGCTCAATAACATCCACACACACACACACACACACACACACACACACAAAAAAAAGGTAAGAAAAAGAAGTCGGAAAACTTTGCCCATTAATTAGATGTGAGCTGAGTCAAACGAGCCGGTTCACGAAAAAGAGCCGAAATGCCCATCGCTAGTTATTAGGTGGCCGGTGTTTCACTTTCCCTCCAATAATATTTTGTTTTAATATCGCGGCGACGTATGTGTGCTTACTGGGAAC
>FLSR01000534.1:137375-168995 GCA_900092035.1 Leuciscus waleckii
TCCTGGCGTGCGCCTGGCATATCCGACGTTACAATAGCAATCCGCCATGGAAAAAGCACGTCTGCTCTTAAAGGGAATGTGAGATGACGCTCTGATTGGTTTATTTCACGTTACGCTCAAACCACACCTATGAATAATGAAGCTACTTCAGACCAACCCATTTTAGATTTGGGCCGGGCGCAAGAGTCATTTATCCCGCCGGTATAATAGCAACAGCGCCCAAGACCCGCCCACAAAGTTACTTGCGTTTCGCGCTTGATACTTGCGTTTCAGACCGTTAAAACAGGGCCCCATGTGTTATATGAATCTGAATAAATGAGTGGAGTTTGAATAAAGATTTAAATAGAATAACCAAATGTGTAGTTAAATTATTATACTAGTGACCAATAGTCAATTAGCGTTTTAACCGAAATTCAAGGTCACGATAAAATGGAGTCAGATAAAAGTTTAATTGGAATACAATTAAAAGACAAAACACACAGGAAACCTTCACACGCTCTTTTGGAAACGTCGTTGGGCCAATTGGGCGGGACTTACACAGGCCTCATGCTCTCCGGATAAGACCTGTCCTCCTGTAACCTTGAGCCTGTGTCCTTTTAGTTTTGGACGCTGCCTTGCTTCCTTATAAAATACAGCTTCTCTGCAGAAACAAGGTCTCAAAGTAAAACCAAACTACTTTCTCTCATTTTAGTATGTAAACTTCTGTAAGAAAGACAAATATCAATACATTTCCATGATTCTAGGGTCTCTGGGCTCAACAAAGTAATATGGCAGTTCATTTTCATACACTTTCACTTATATTGTATAAGTTTACACAACGCTTGAGAATGTCATAAAACCTTTAGGCTGGAAGTAAATTAATTAATATAGATCCAAGAAATTGATGCCGTAAACTATAATGTGTTCTTTTGTGTGGGCACCCACACGAGGGAGTGTGTGTACCTGATTTAAAATGATTGTGTCCCATAGTAAAATCCTCAGTCTTGCTGCTATAACGCAACCATGCACACATATCCACGCATCTTAAACAGAACAGTACAGTACATGTAAACAGATTTGTCGTCCATATAATCAGTCAATGGGGTCTAATGTTGCGGTTTGCGTAAAACTTCTTCAAACATATCATCTTTTGTGTTTTGCAAAATAAAGTAAGTTTAAGATGAATTATCCCTATAAAGCATGTCCTTCATAATGTGATGATATGCTTAATCATGTTTTACTTACAAAAAAATTGGCAAAAATAGCAATACAAATATATACACTGCATATATAAAATATAAATGAAAACAAATGAACATGATAGTGTTTTTCATTGACTGTTTCATTTCATTCATTTACATTTATCAAATATGACTGTTATTTATACAGCATAGCTGTTATGAATGTAACATCAACTGAGTACTTCTAGTTTAACTGAATCTGACTTTAAGTTATGAAATTAATTAGCATTGGTTATGACTGCTGACATGTCAAATATGTTTAAAGCATAACTGGAATTTAGGCTTAACAGTTTTGCGTAAATGTGCAAAAATTTTGTCTGTTACATATATATATATATACATATACTCAATATCAAACCATGTTTTTTTTTTCCACTATAAAGACACACAACGTAGTTCAAAAGAAGTAGTTGACCCTTGTTTACAAGGAGACATTGAGCCTGATCCCAAAACCATCATTGATGGAGCTGAAACTGATGTCCAGGGCATCAATAAGGCGGAAAGAAAGAAAGGAAGCACAACGAGGCCTCGCGTCCTCAGGGTGACTGCACTGAGGGTGATGAGAGCGATTGTGAAGCGTGCAACACAATTCACTGAGAGTACGGTTTATTTGTTTAAATTTGTGACTATTGGGCTTCCCATTATGTTGCCAACAGCAACAAATGCAATATTTTTAAAAGCATGTTTATCAGGTCTTGTTGTGGAATGAAATCAAGGCGGGGAAGTAAACAGTTTACAATTATTTTAAAAAGCCTTTGAATTCCTGTAAAAAAAAAAAAAAAAAAAAATTTCATTTTGGGGAGAGGGGGCGGGTTCTATCTATCTATCTATCTATCTATCTATCTATCTATCTATCTATCTATCCAAGCAATTACATTTTCCCATACATTATTTGCATCTCTCTAATGTTACCATTGGAAGTATTGACTAGAAAGTGATTACTCTGCAAACTGTCAGGCACCACACCAAATCCCTATTAGCTGGATACTGATTCTTTCTTCAAAACCGCCAAGAGAATTCATTAAAAAAGAGAGAATAATTCAGCTCAGAGCACCTCAACTTTCTCTAAGGCAATCTTAAAAATATCCAGCAGCTTTTGAGCGTATGTTTCAGCACCTGGCACGGAGAAGGAGCATTTCCCTGCCTTCTGCTCAGAGGAGAGCCGGCACACAATGTGTCTTTCCTGTATGAAATCACATCATGCAGTTCAACAAAATAAAATCTTCGGGCCACAGCTCACAGTTTTCATCTTCTCCTGTTCTATTGTATATGGGCGACTCCTTCAGTAAAGAAACCAGTTTGATCGTTTTCTCTTGGGTGGTTTGCTTCGCTCAACCCTGATCCCTCTTAATCACAGAACGGGCAAGCTTTCAGCAAAATCAAAGTTTGTCAGAAATCCCTTCAAAACAGTTAAACCCTGGAGATACCACTGGGAAATTGTTCTCTAAAACAGCCATTTTCAAGTCAATGTGGGCCTAACTTGACAATCTCAGGCTTGGCCATACTGTATGATTTAACAGTGTCTTGAACTCGAGATAACACATTGCACAATAAGATACAATACTTGTGCTGCGGATGAGTAAACCACTATCTGTATATAACCGTAAATGAACCTTTTGAAGAGTTGGATAACCTACTCACATTGCCATATTCTTGTCAGCCTCAACATTTTAAATGGTTTCTGTAGCCTGGCATGGTGGCTTATGGGTTTAAATGTAGCCAACTCAATTACAAAGGTAAAGCTTTAAATACTAATTAGCTGACATTACTTTCAATGTAATGTTTTCAGTGTCGTTCCATTTGCTGCATGTTTATCTCCTGTATATAATTCAAACCTTGCCATTTCAAACACAGTCATATCTTTATACCTTTTTATATGTATTTACTTAATTTAGATACTATTAAATAAAAAAAAAAATAAAAAAAGGTGCTTTAGCAAAAATACAAGCTTTAAAATTCAGCTTTGTAACACTATTTTGGCCATTTGGCATCCATATTAATACTCACATTCCTTGGAAATGTAATTGAGTAAACGTTTTAATAGAAGGCTACGTGAGAAAAGTGGAAATGTACCAAAATAACACTTAAGTATTCTAATGAAGTACAATTGCCCACATACTTCACACCTCTGGTAAACACTATTCCACTCAAACTGGGTGAGTATAACTGATTTAAGCCCGTGAATTCAGAATAGCTCTTAAAACATACATGGACATTCAACAACTTTTCACTTTGCTAATACACAGAAATTTTTCTAATACACAGTTTTTTTTTTTTTTTTTTTTTTTTTTTTTTTGTCTGTGTGAATGTGGTGAAAGTAGGAATAAAGCATTTTATGACACAAATGCAGAGCTGCATAATGATCATATGTTCATTTAACAGTATAATACATAATCCTGCTGTTTCTTACGTGAGCTGACAATAAAAGTGCATGTTATATAAGCCTCACTATGCATACAAGGCATATTATGGAATAACGTTCATTTAAATGTAGCTTTAGTAATATGTGCATAAAGTTGAGAGCACCATAACAACCTTATATATATCTTATCAAACAAATTGCATGTTCATTTAGTTTGTTCAGGCCATGTCATTTGCTCAGAGAAGACAAACCTTTGGTCTGCCTATCCAAATAGTGTTTGTTTGCAAGACAAGACACAAACAGAATTAGGGTACCAAGCTAAACACATCTTAAACCCTTCATTCTCAATCAAGAGGGAGATGTGTTACTGCAATGTGGTTATATGGATTTGGACAAAAAACTGTCTAAATTCTTATTGAATAAAGCCTTTTAAAATGACAATAAACACTTGTGGTGGCACATTCTCAATTAATGTGCTAGATTAGGAAATACACCCCTTATCCATGGTCAAATCAATGTAATGCACTGCCTCAGGTGGGTTTTTTGTTTTAATAACCTTCTAAAGCTCTTGTTTATCAAATGAATGCACAGTGTAGACTTGCTATCAGGCACATTGAGCCCTACAAAGTGAGTTTATTTCCTGTAACTAGAAGGATATATTTGTGTGCTTTATTACCAATTGTTTTCAGTCTCTTCGGTTTAAATTCAGATGAATAGGGAAACATTCATTAAAATGCCTTTAAATGTCACAATGGCGAGAGCGCTGCTTTTTAGAGGTAATTAAAAGAGGAAAGAAAAACTTTGATTATTACTTAATTGGATTGCTTTTCTCCTTTCTGTCGAGACAGCTTGTCTGCTTACATTTAGATTTATATATTTTTTTAATTAAAAAATTCATTAAACACTTTTCTTTATATTAGATCGGACAAATAGCCTAAAACAAAGAGTCTCACTGCATTATGCTGACATATGGATTACTCCGTTTACAATAAATATAATCAATTGACTCAGGACATATATTGCGGAGGCCCAAGCAGTTTGAGGGCTCCAAGAGTTGAATACAGCATATAAATGTATAATAAAAAAATAAAAATAAAAAGGTATATTTGGAATATACTGTATATATATATATATATATATATATATATATATATATATATATATATCAGTATTTCTGTATATATATCAGAAATGTGTATATATATATATATATATACATAGATATATATATAGATACACACACATTTCTGTAGGAGAAAATATCAGTCATTAGATTACCCAGAATGCAACTTTTTAACTTCTGCTGACAAGTTAAATCAAATTACAATCTTTTTTATCGTCACTGTCGGCGGGAACCTTGTATCTCGATTTTTTTTTAAAACCATTACTATTGGTCACTTTTTAGATCTGTCTGTGGATTTAGCAAATATTTAATAAATGAAAGTATTAAAAACAGCTTGTGCCTGAGGGTACGTGCCAGCTTGGGCCTGAGGTTTACACGACAACAATGTAGTAAAAACAGAAACATTTTTCCTTTGCGTTTTATTGCATACAGACGACAACTTTGTCAAACCAATCCCCGTCCACACAGATCTGCAGAAACGATTAAAACCACGTTTTCTTCGTCGACTCTGCCATGATGCGTGCTAGTGTCATAGAGACTGCTTCATATGTTGTTGATGTAAGTGACGTCGTGCCGTAAAGCAAGTTGTGATTCTCGCGAGATTTGTCGGGGCGCCACCTCTCAAACTTTCATTGTTGGTTTTTCCAGCGGCGTCCCCCCTATTCGCCCTACTACGAGTTTGTTTACCATCGAAAGGATTTCGAAGCTGGTGTATTAAGGTACAAATCTTGCATAGTGTGCCTTTAAAGGCTAATGTTTTATGTAATGGAGGAATGGTGCAATACAATTTGAATGATTGCACCATTTATCTAATTATATAGATTTATAAATATGTGTTTTTGTTCACTTATCTTGGTTTCATGTTTACCTTTTCAGTTTAGTCTTCATTGTGCCCTAGTTAGTCTCCTTAAATTACATTCACTTATTTCTGTC
Source organism: Leuciscus waleckii (assembly GCA_900092035.1). NCBI lineage: Eukaryota > Metazoa > Chordata > Actinopteri > Cypriniformes > Leuciscidae > Leuciscus > Leuciscus waleckii. The sequence goes on from FLSR01000534.1 coordinate 143,014, forward strand.
ACTTACAGTATTACATTCACCTTATATTCTCCCTGTTCTGTTCAGTCCCTTATCGGTTCTTGTCTATGTGTAATTATTCTTCATGTATTCTTCTAGTGTTTATTAATGTTTCCATGTTTGTTATTCATTGCATCATGCATCTTATTATGCATTATGCATTTTATATTTTGTAGAACTCGCCTGTTAAAATTCCTCTTCACTGCAAACTAATTCAATAAACTTGATTCTCAAGTTTCATGCTGATTAATTTTGCAATTTGCCTTTTTGCAAAAAAAGAAGCAGCTTGCATTAGAAACATCATATGTGTGTGTCACCCAAGGCCTGACATGACCCAGTTTCACAAAGGTACAATGGGGACTCTTCCTAATATATTGCGGTTTCAAAGAACAATCCTGCAGGTCCAAAGGCTAAGGATTTACTCAAAACACTTTCAGCAGTTCATGGTAAGGCTTCTGAAAAGAAATAGGAAATCGGTGAAGTGGCTTTGTTACTTTCTTTTGGATATTTTTGAACAATAGCACAAATACAGCCTGTCACAGGAAGACAGATGACAAAAACAAAAGCAAAAACAACATATTAAAATAGCTCTGCAGCCCTGTTTGACACTCAGCTATGTCATATTATTAGGGCTGTTAAGCAATTAAATGTTTTGTTTTAATTGTAATCAAATTAATCACATGACATTCTGATTAATCAAATTAATAATAATTAATTTGTATCAAAATTATCCGAAGAAAGCAATAAGAATCTAGGGTAACACTTTTTTTTTTTTTACAGTGTTATTGTTACATAATAGTAATAACTATAAATTATGCCTAATTTCATGCAACTAACCCTAATCCTAACCCTATAGTAAGTACATGTAGTTACTTAATATTACCAGTACTTATATGTATGATTACAGTGTAACAAAGTACCTTAAAATAAAGGGTTACACTTTATTTTACAGTGTCATTGTTACAGTGTAATTATATATTATATACTATTTTAAGTACATGTAAGGACACTGTAAAATAAAGTGTTACCACATAAAGTGAAACCGAATCTAGAAGATAATTCAAAAGCATTACAATATTAAGGCACTAAATACTTACAAAACATCTGTTTTGGGTGGGTTTGTCACATGCTTTAGTTCTGTGTCCAAAAGTTTTCCGTTTGTTTGAAACTTTGTCAGTTCTCGTCGCATTTAATTGGGTGTTATGTTCGTGTTTCTAGTTTCTGAGTTCTTTGTTAATAAAACTTAAACTGCTGTGTTTAGATCCATTCATTCATCTTTATTTTGCAACCAGGAGTGACTATATAATGTTTATAAGTCTTTATATATGATCAATAAAGTAAATCAAATATCCCAGATATTTTTTTTTTTATAACCTTCCCAGCTATATTCCACAAGTTGTAAAATATGCAATTATGTTGCAGGGATTTCCTCTCCTGCTCTCATACTCACATTATTAAACAACAATGATATACCCTGATGAATGACAATAAGTCTAGCATGGTGAATTCAAAACATGGCAAAGAATTATTAATTCAAAGGGTTGATGTCATAGGTTCCTTCCAGGCTCAAGGCGGAGTCACTTCCCTAGACTCCACTCAACATAAATCACAGTCACATAAATCACAGTATAAATAACTCTATAGAAGAGCCAGATCTATCTTTGTTATGCTCTGCTGCGTGTGTAACACCTTCAAATCCAGCAGTCTGTTGCATCAGACTGATATGAAACATTTGCTTGGATATGAAAGGAAAGGCAATGCAAAGTCTTTCCATATGAACACTGTTGAAATGTAAGTTCTGCATGTTGGAGACTGAAGTAGTGTTATTAGCTTAGTCAATAAAGAGCAGCACCTGCATTGATCATGGTTTTAATGAGAGTATGCCTCAAGGACTGGTATCAGTCGTTGGCACGTCTCTCCAATCATCTCATCGCAGATCCATAGCCCCTTCATTTCTGGTGTGACAGGAATCAATAAGAAGAGAGGCATAAGACAATCAACAACAGATTCATATATTTCCTACTAGGAGAATTGTGGCACTGTGGCTTTGTCAATGAATCAGAATGAGTCTCATGTTCAAGACACTGAGGAAGATTTAAAATGGATACAAATTCTTTCCCAGCACTGACGTTGCATCATCATCACACTGCAATAACACGATTATTCTATGAATAATCCTATTTAAAGTGAGTTGAAAGAAAACCAAGATCCTGTAAAAACCATATCAAAAAGGTAAAAAAAAACACATCTATTTATGCAAAGAATGTAGTTCTCAAAATATTTGCCTCAGGATCTAAATTTAGTGGTAGCAACACAGCACACCATACTAATAAACAAAAGCTCTTAAAATCATATATACCTGTGCTTCCCCCTAATATAGTCCTTAATATATAAGTCAATATCTGCCTAGGAAATCGCCTAGTGTTAATCTGCATCACTATTTGTACTTGTTGTGAATACGCAGGCCACAAGAAGTAATTAGGTGGGTTTTTTAAATTTTTTATATCACTTTTACTCAGGACATGCTAGCTGGCAACAAAGGATTCCATTCATTATGCTAAGCTAAGCTAGCGCGGACCCTGTCAAACTAAAACAATGCATGCATTGAGACAAAAATGCATTTGCCCACCTATCTAAATGTAGGAAAGAAAGTGAATAAGCCCTATTTCAAAAAACGGTGGAGTGTTCCTTTAAGTATAAGGGCATGTCACGTAAACTATATTGGCATATGCCTAATCTAACTAGCAAGTGAGATGAACTTAGAGGAAAATAATATTTGATTTAAAAAATGGATAAGCTTATACATTTTTGCACAACTATATACAAATAGATGGTTAGTTACATTTTATTATTTGCATTCAGAACTGTTTTCTCTCTGCTATCTATGATGCTATCAGAACAGTGCAACCTATTTTTTTTGTAATCTATCATTATCCACTGGTTGAGAATCACTGTTCTAAGTGTTGGTGAATAACTAACTGTACAGAGTAGTAAAGCTACTAACTTAGACATAGAAGTGTAGCTTTTCCAGTGGCTAAGAATATAACTGAACTATACACAATCATTGGGACGACTGATTCAATGATTCATTTTAGTCCCCAGAACTTATTTTTTGTTGCAAAATATTTAGCAAATGTCACAAACGGGTGGTTGCACTGATTGCACGATGCAGGATAATACAACAAAATGGTCTTTAAAGAGGCTACATGCAACTTTTTCCCCAAAATAAACGTTACAATAGCCTTTTTATTTGACCATTTATGCTCAAACATCTCCTGATGAGCATACTGACACCTTGTCGCTCACAGTGGGTGCACCTATAAGCCTGTATCCTATTTTTCCTATTTTCTGTCGGGTCGGATTTTTCGTGCGCTGTCTGCGGATGTGACGTCAAGCGCGTTCATGTTAAACGTTTCAGATCACTCTGCCACCACCGCTAGTCAGCAAACACACTTAGTTTCTCAAACAATATATGTATTTGACTGTTCTTACCTCTGTAAACATAATGCTGACTTCTTTGCAGCGGATGACTTGTGAAGTGTGCACGTACGAGAGCAAGCAGAAAGGAAGAGCAGTTCCGTTTTTTGGCCACAGGTGTCAGTTGCGAGTTTAATTTTCAGAAAATCGCATGTAGCCTCTTTAATAAATCCAAAATGTAACACTCAGGAGATTGTAGGAAAAAAGCTCAGCAAAACATTGAAGACAATTAACACTGAACAAAGAACTGAGAGAACTGAAGGCTTAAATACACATGGAGTAATCAAAACAGAAAACAGGTGTGCAACTCAAATCTGTAACCACGGAAACAAACTAGTGGCGGGAAAATGGGAACAAAGGAAACAGGTACAGGAACTAGAACTAAACAGAACATATGTAACAGTTAAGCACTGCTGTCATGTTTTCAATTCAGTTATAATGTGTTCTTTCATAGGTTCACGCAACGCTGCGTAGTTATGACGCAATGGGATCGCCCTTTGGGCGGTGCGGATTTTCTGAACCATTATAGAATCGAGCCAGTTCATTGACGTCACTCACTCTTGTGAGTGAACTCACAGTAAACTTGCCATCTGCTCCTCAGATTTACTTCTTCAGAAGAAGCGGTTCATCTGGATTTCACCTATGGCTTTTTCATGCTCCAATGGTTGTAGTATGTTCCCAGTGACCAGACTGACTTACTACAGGTGAATAATGCAAAATTTCTGGCCAGTCTAGGAACGTACTTCAACCACTGGAACATGGATAATTTTTTTTTTTTTTTTCTAAAAATGCATTTGTACATGCATTCAGGGAGGTATTTGCAACTTGTCACCTGTGATAAATCAGTCTGGTCATTGGGAACATACTACAACCTGGGAACATGAACAAATCCTTTCTTACAGGACAGTATAGAGTGGACAGGAAAGAGAGACGAGGGACAGGATCGGGAAAGGTCCACAAGCCGGGACACGAACTCGGGCTGCCGAGCGCAACGGCGCTACATGTTGGAGAGCTGACCACGAGGCCAACGGCGGCAATGGATACAGAGTTAAGTTACCAACACCATCGTCCTGTATTGAAGGATGGAGAAGCTTCAGGCTATCTCCCCTCAATACCTCTTCTCGCTAGAGCTGCTTCACCCGCGACAGGAAACGCATCTGGTTTTCTCCCCACGCCGAATGCAACCAGCCTCTACACCAGACCCAAAAATGAAAGAATGGGCATCATGGGCAACTCTTCGCTGTCAGAGGACGCCTCAGGCACTCCTCCAGTAACTTTAGCTTTGTGCCCACCACCCCTCGCTGGCAGCCACACAGAAAGTCTGCCGGCCGAGCTACAGCAGGAAGTGACGTCAATCCTCCTGAAGGGATTCTATACGGGTTCAATCAGCTCCATCCCAAGGGCATCCCTACGCAGCGTCTCATTCCCTACTCAGAGAACATGGGTTACATACGCAAGTAACCCGAGATGGTTTCTAGTGTTATTACAGTGAACAAAATTATAAACGCAACACTTTTGTTTTTGCCCCCATTTTTCATGAACTGAACTCAAAGATCTAAGACTTTTTCTATGTACACAAAAGGCCTATTTCGCTCAAATATTGTTCACAAATCTGTCTAAATCTGTGTTAGTGAGCACTTCACTTTTGCCGAGATAATCCATCCACCTCACAGGTGTGGCATATCAAGAGCTGATTAGACAGCATGATTATTGCACAGGTGTGCCTTGGCTGGCCACAATAAAATGCCACTCTAAAATGTGCAGTTTTACTGTATTGGGGGGAGTATCTGGTGTGACTACCAATTGCCTCACGCAGTGAAACACATCTCCTTCGCATAGAGCTGATCAGGTTGTTGATTGTGGCCTGTGGAATGTTGGTCCACTCCTCTTCAACGGCTGTGCGAAGTTGCTGGATATTGGCAGGACCTGGAACACGCTGTCGTATACGCCGATCCAGAGCATCCCAAACATGCTCAATGGGTGACATGCCTGGTGAGTATGCTGGCCATGCATGGCCAAAACATACTGGGATGTTTTCAGCTTCCAGGAATTGTGTACAGATCCTTGCAACATGGGGCCGTGCATTATCATGCTGCAACATGAGGTGATGGGCGTGGATGATTAGCCGCGTTTCCACTGTCGGGCCAGGGCCGGGCCAGGGCTTTAAAAGGGCCGTGCCGGGCTGATAGCCTCGGGCTAATAGCACCAGGCCTGCGTTTCCACTGTCGTGCCAGAAGCTCCACAGCGCTTCACTAAAACACGCCCGTAACACGCCTCTCTGGAACAACGTCACACTAACCCATCATTACCCCAACAAATGGAAGTTTTAACAGAAAACTAATCAGAAATCACTGGAAACAGCATTGAAAACAAACATGATAAAAGCGGCCGTTTGCTGGCATTTTTGTTGTTTACTTGAATATTTAAAACCCAAGCATCGATGTTTTACCACAGGTTTACAATAAAAAATGATACATTGATCATAATGAATTAATTTATGTCAAAATTGCACATTAGTCACTCAGAAATAAATTACAGTTAGGTCTATTTCACAAAAGAAAGAGGACACACTTACTTCTTCAGTCGCGTCTGTTACTGTTTATCTGGTAGCCTAGGTACAGGACATATTTACATCACATTTAGAAAGAATGATAATTTCTACAAATATATGCCACCAAAAATACGACCTGAGGAGCTTTAGCACTCTCTCACTCCCATACAGATATTTTCAGTCAGAGAAACAGAGGAACTCCCGAAAAAAAAGTTGCTTTATTTTATGATAGTCCGGTATAAAGAGACGAGACGTAGGCTACTGACAGATAAAATAAAAACATGACTGTGATAGCCTTTATGATTGGTCTGATTTCTTCAAGCGTATGTTTTTTTACTATGCGTATCTTCAAGCGATTACTATGTTTACCATGGTAATGGTTAGCGCGCATAGTCTTTTGCATCACAAACACAAGGCATTCAAACATGAACGCAAGTTAAATTATTTTAAAAGTCTTTAATGCTGACAGAATCATCCGGCGCTGCCGTCTCCCGACTCAGGTGAACTCCGCCTCTGTTCGTAACCACTCCTCTAGCCCGAGCTGGCCCGCTCTGGCCCAAGGTATTCGACGGGCCAGAAATCCTGGCCGCTGGCCCCGAGTAAGCCCCCATCAAGCCCCGGAAGTGACAGTGGAAACGCGACTGGCCCTGGCACGCACTAGCACGGCCCGGCCCTGGCCCGACAGTGGAAACGCGGCTAATGACACAACAATGGGCCTCAGGATCTCGTCACGGTATCTCTGTGCATTCAAAATGCCATCAATAAAATGCACCTATGTTCGTTGTACATAACATACGCCTGCCCATACCATAACCCCTCCGCCACCATGGGCCACTCGATCCAAACGTTGACATCAGCAAACCGCTCACCCACATGACGCCATACACGCTGTCTACCATCTGCCCTGTACAGTGAAAACCGGGAGTAAAGTCTGTTACGACGACGAACTGCAGTCATGACGAGACCCCAATGAGGACAACGAGCATGCAGATGAGCTTCCCTGAGACGGTTTCTGACAGTTTGTGCAGAAAGTCTTTGGTTATGCAAACCGATTGTTGCAGCAGCTGTCCGGGTGGCTGGTCTCAGACGATCTTGGAGGTGAAGATGCTGGATGTGGAGGTCTTGGGCTGGTGTAGTTACACGTGGTCTGCGGTTGTGAGGCCGGTTGCATGTACTGCCAATTCTCTGAAACGCCTTTGGAGACGGCTTATGGTAGAGAACGAACATTCAATTCAAGGGCAACAGCTCTGGTGGACATTCCTGCAGTCAGCATGCCAATTCTGCCCTAACAAAGGCAAAAGACCTTAACTCGCTAGAGTGTGGAACTGAGAAAAAAATTACTTTAAAGATTTGTAGTTGTCCTGCGAAATTAATTATAGTGTAAAAAAAAATTCGGCCAACTCTGCATATATCCTCGCACATTTGTCGATGGAGTGGGTTCAGACCATTCTAAATGTTCTGACCGCATTTGTGCAGGACAAAGCTCTAAGGACATCAGAAGTTACAGGGACTGATGGCAGCTGTACAAAGTACACAGGCTACATCGTAATTTCAATTTTAATGGCGCGTAAAACAAAGGCAGAACACTGTAGAATGTCTCACAAATGAATTAAGTTGAATAGCTGTCAGCTACACATACTTAGATGTTACCAATTTAGGTCAACAATATACCAAGCAATGCTTAATTTTGTTCAGTCTGTGGTGTAAAAAGGTCGCATTAGCAATTAAAGAAAAACCACTCAAGCAAAACATGGTCAGGTCAAAGTGTCTGAATCATTGTTGGCCCTAAATGTTTATACATTTTACTGGTATGAATTTACTGGTATGAATTTCACTGTATGAATTTTTTTGGGGTATAATATGTCACAGTTTACTTTATTTTGCTATCCTCACTTACATAAATAAAATGAAGTACCTTTAATGTGTCTACTTTTAGTTAATAGAATGTCATTAGCTGTCTTTAGCTTGTAGTGTAACATTTAGATTTGCTATATTTTAACAATGGTACATTATAAGCAGCTCATACAGCCAAAAGCTTTCAAAGTAACTTCCCTGTTAAGAAACATATTGCAGGTGTGTTTTCATTTAACAACAAATTTAGATGATGTGAATGAGAGCCTAGCAGAAGGTAGTCGGGCAATTAACTGTATTTAGCTGCATGAAGTTTGTTTCGTAACTTCCATCTAAAGCTATTTAGCTGCCGTGCTCGTCACATCGGAAGCTTTGATGCAAGCACAATCCACTTAAAAGTCACCAATGGGTTAATGATAAAGTCCCACATCCCCTGCACTGAATCGACCATCTGCTTATCTAATTGAGTGTAATTAATTGTGCCACCCTAAATTATCAAACCTGTTAGTCATTCAGTAAAAAGTAAACAATATACTGATAAGGTAAACCAACCATGAATAGAGGCTATAAATATCGACACACAGTTTAAGTCACTTAACGCAGTGACTAAACAAATTCATGGACTTGTAGTATGCTTTAGATACCAGGGACAATTCTTATAAATATGTAATAACTATATAATATGCTGTTATTACTATATTGTATAGTATACAACTATTTAAAGCTTGCACATGTATATTTGTAATCACTTGAAAGCATATGATGTGAAGGCTTGTAAAACATGATAGTTTTTAAGAATTCTTGTTATATAAAATCCTTTGAAGTTACTCTGCACTTATTATTAGACTTGCAGTAAACAGCACCCAAGTCCCAGTGTTACACCTTGAAGTTGATGCAATTTGACATGTTCTTTTGCAATGTTGCAATCTTTTAATCATGCCTTCTGAAATATGCACGACAGCATCAGTAACTGAAATGCAATAATTCTTTCCATCTCTGTTCTGCCTGGCACTTAGTTTGTAAAATATAACTATTAGATTGCAGGACTCAAAACTTAAGACAGTTTACCAAAAATGAATATTCCAGAACAGAAGGATTCATTCTGTATTCGTTTCCCATGCTATTTCCAAATGAATTACAGCGAAATAAATAAATAAAAGCATCTCAATGTAGTCCAGATGATGTGTGCTATAAACTTTCCCTCTTATGAGCGCTTAAACACGGAGTTGAACCGGATCAATCTGATTTGGATATGAATCATTTACCCTGTTTTTGTGAACTAGATTGACTATTTCCATAAAAAAAGATCTTACTCCAGTTTATTCCTGAATCATTATCTTGACTTCAATTTGAGTCTGTTTCTCAAACAAAGTACCGTATGGATTTAGAAGACCTACAATTTAGTGCATGACTATATTGACCACTTTTATGATGCTTTTATGATGCTTATGTGTCCGTTTTGAAGCATGAAAGCTTCAGTTCTCATTCAATATAATTACATAAAAAAGAAAGGAAAACATTCTTCCAATTTTCTCCTTCCGTGTTCTGGTGGAAGAAAGAAAATTATACAGCTTTGGAGCAACATGAGAGGCAGTAAATGAATTACATTTTTTTCATTGTTGATTTATTTAAATTTTTTGATGAACTGTCCCCTTAAATGCTGTGCTCACCAACATAATTAAAGTGAACAGAAATGTTATATTTTTTCCTTCAACCAAATTGCCTTTGCCAGTTACATAGACAACAGCCTGCAAAACATTCACCAAGCATGTAATGCTTTATGCATACGAGATGACATTTGCACTTAGGGTGAATGAAAGGCCTCAGACAGTACGAACGAGGGAGAAAGAGAGAGAGAGAACAAGGAAGACTCAGAATAGACATCAACTGCCGCTCAAGCGTCTTGACTAATCTTGGGCTCGACATTGCCTTGCAGCGGCCTTTTTAATCAAAGCCCTTCCATTCTGCCTCCACTCAGCTCTATCTAGGTCAGAAATGTCGACGCTCCACTCCTACTCTCTCTCTCGACTCCTGTCTCACAATGAGAAAAGGCAAAATCTGGTTAGATATTTCATTACTGCTTAGTAGTACTTTCTGAATTCGGCCTCCCTTCGCGGAAGGGTCATCTGATTTTGTGTACACAAAATAAATCTTTCTAGACTCACCCGTTACACATTCTGTTTTATTTTGTTGTTATGCCCGGAGATGTAAACTTGGTTTGCACAAAACAGAGATATGAATAATGATGCTGGATGAATTGTATTCACCTCAAGTGCTCATTCGGCAAAGGCTTAGAATAGCTCAGAAAACTGTGGTTTGTGGTAATTCTTTTTCTGTTCAGACAAATGAAAGGTACAATATATCCAGGTACCGCTAAATGAAATTCATTACTCCATGCATATTTAATGTAATGTGATGACCTCCGGGGCGACATTGAAAATGGTGATAGTTTTTTCACTTTAAACTATGAAACTATTCTTTGTGGACTATTCTTTATATGAATTTGCAAAAAATATTTTGAAAATGTAATTCTTAAATACTTATTTATCTATACTGCAAGGTCTAGCCTCATACATCTGATGCTTAAGGCACAAAAAATGGGAAACACTGCGAGTTTCGAAGTCGTCATCTTGATTGGTTGCATTCTACAGGATTTCTGGGAGACGCGTGTGTCACGTTAACAAGTCTGCCTGGAAACAAAGCCTTGGTGTCGCCAAACCACCCATGGAAGAAGAAAGCTGACGTGTTTACAACTGTGACAATGAGCGCTTATCGGGATCAACTGAATGCTGGGTTTTTCAAAAAATTTGGAGACTGATGTGCCATTGTTGCAGTAAATTTGAACAATGTTCTTGAATGAATGATTTATGAAGGTCTGTTATTGTAGAGACATCAACGTCACATTTTTCAGCCCCTAAACATGATGCTGAACAATGCAAACTGTAATTGGTTGCTATACATGTCAGTCAGACAGGCTCTAGGCGGTCCTTGGCCAATGAAAGCTGCTATGGATTCCAGATCTTCTGCCATCAGTCTGAAGGTCTGGATATATGAGATGCAAGGTCTAATGAAGAGAACATTTTGACACAAATATGTTTTTTTTTGTCCCGTCTCTTGAGGGTCATTCAAGGAAACAGGTCCGCTTGTTGCCGTCCAGTGGATTGCAAACTAGTCTGCACTATGTGGTTCAGTTGAAATCTTTGGACTATTTGACTTTTCATACAGCTCATTAGTAAATAAAACAGACTCCTTCACAATGGGGATGGCTTACTTTAATAAATCAAAAAAAAAAATCTGCTCAAGAAACATTTCTTATTATTATGTCGTGGCCACAAGTTAAGAATTTCTTCCCACAACTTGCTAATACGTCAGCATCACTGTAAAAAAATTCTAACCTCTCCAAGTCAAAATTTCTAGTGACTGGTAACATCTAAATTTTTTAATTGGCCCAAGTGCATTCTTGTTGCAATAGTCTGTTAACATTGGCTCAATGAGAAATAATACGTCAGACTAATTGAAAAATGTAGATGTTATCAGTCACTAGAAATTTTTGACTTGGGGATGTAATTTTTTTTTTACAGTGTAGGGTCTAAACCATAAACTGTAAAAAAATATGGACTATCCCTCGTTTTATGTAAATTGTGTATGTATATATATATACATTAATGTGTTAAACTTATGAACAGATTTATGTGCTTTCACAACAGTTGCAAATAGTGATAAATACTAATACGATAGTGTTGGACAAACAGAGTTTGACTGCAGAAATAGACATTGTTTTTTTACACAACAAACCCTTCAAGAGTAGCTGACTTTTGCACTCTGTAGTTCACTTCAAATAGCACTTTCATCTGTGTTTTTAAAATGTCCAGCATTTCATGGATCATTTATGGATCTGGGTCCTGGCTGATTTGCAGGACCTTTCTTGACTTTTTTCTGGGTCTCTCATCAAGAAAACAGTGGCTTTTACTAGCGCCCTGACTTTGCCCTTGCGTGCGCTCTGTGCTAGCCTGTGCTGTAGGCGATGTGGCCTCTGATTGAATTCACAAAGTCTGTGAGGCCATCAGCTTGATCAGAGGGCTCTTATCATATGAGACACCTTTGCCTTCAGTGGAAGCCTGCAGACATGGATTGCTCAAATGAGTGTCACGCTGTGGACTTGATCAAAAGCAGCCGAGTGTCGTTGTGTCACAGAACCAGCTGGAGAAACCGGAGGCCTGTTCTACACTGGCTGGAAGGCCCATTACAAATCAATCACATATTCGCCTCTTTCATGTGATAGTACTGCTGTAACTAAGTGTAATCACTAATGAAACTAACAGAAATCATAAGTTAAAACAAGAATATTAAATGAAACTTGCACAAAGTTGGAAAAGGCATGTGGCTATCAGTCACTTAATATTAATTTAATTAATTGTGTAATGTCAATTAATGAATTAGTCAAATGAATCACAATGAAAGATATGGAAATGCATGCATATATTGTATACACTACCAAAAAGTTTGGGGTTGGTAATATTTTTATGTTATTGATAGAAGTCTCTGATGCTCACCAAGGCAGCGTTTATTGGATCAAAGTAGAGTAAAACGAGTAATATTCACCGCTCAAACAAACCTTTCAGCTGTGCTGTCATATTGGATTAAAAAAACAATAGGATACAGGAGACGAAAGTTCAACACTCTCATTTCTAAATCTAATCTAAAGTAATTTTGCTTATTGGCTGAATTAGATCATTGAAGGACAGCAGCAAAGACATTGGTTGATAAAGTGAGATTAAATACATAAAGTATATTTGTGTAATTTAATATAGTTAATTCTAAAAGTTTTGCATAAAATTCTGAGATTGCACTTGACTGTTTTTATTCATTTTGAGGAATACTGAATGTTTTCGTGCAAGTGAGGAGTCAATGCATGTTCACATTTAGTCTAGAGCTAAAATAACCACCATGTTTACACACAACACCTCCTCACTTTATTTCTCTCAACATGGGGACAGGAGAGCTGTCAGTCAATAAATGTGAAAAAGTAACTAGCGTTACTTATTTGAAAAAGTAACTTCGATATTTTGTTGTAAATTAAAAATGTAAATAAATGCGTTACTTTACTAGTACTTGAAAAAGTAATCTGATTACGTAACTCAAGTTACTTGTAATGGTTACCCCCAACACTGGTTGCAAGAACTGCCAAAAGAAGCTAGTACCACTAAGATTGTTGTCTATAGAGTGACATGGTCCGCTTATATCGGATTAAGCTTCCCTTCTCGTTGGTTGGTTGACACACTGAGACTTTTCCTTCGAGTTTGTTTTTAGCACCAAATTAGAACTGTGTTTGGTAGGTCAGGAACAGCATCTTGGGATAGTCTTCTCCATTAAGCTTTTCCTTCAAGTTGATTTGAGCAGTTCTGGCAATGGCATCACATTAACATATTATCTAACAGTCAGTCGCACAGTTCCAGCATCATCTCTATGACACAGAGCAGTATGTGACTGACACACATTCATCTCACATTACAGTGGGCTTCAATACTCCATGAACTTCTCTTCACACGCAAACAGCCCATAGGGTTGGATGACATCCAATAGCTGTGAGTTAATTCATTCCCATCAAATCTGATTAATGATAACTGACTCCAAAAGCATTAACTCGATCATGACTGAGCAATACGACATGCGGCTCTCCAAATTGGTTTTTGAAGGGGATGCCGGGTTCCCTATTTTTCTTTGAATTAAAACCTAATTTTCGAGAACTGTCTGGTAATTAGCAATGACACCCGCCTGACGGATGCCTTGTCCTTTGGCATGCAGGCTTCTGTGAGCCAGTATATTTGATGCACAAGAGGAGGTATGGCAGAGAGTAGCGGCACACTCCCATCAATCCACCTCCACCACTGCACGGCCACCGAGTGATTGATAGACACCTGTTCACCAGGCTTTCAGCCAAAAGAATTATGAGATCATATCTGCAACTCATGATTGGTGGTTCGTTATGTGGGAACACCATAAATAATTGTTACATTTCAGCTTTCTTTTAAGCATTTATTTGCAACATTCTCTTTCAATCTCTTTTTGTCATGTGCATGAGAAAATATGAAGCAAACAAAACAAACACATTTGCCACATTCACACTGAAACATTGCAGTATTGAAGCAATTATATTTTCCAGCAGTTAAAATGTTTTTGCAGCACCATCTGTGACCTTTTTTTATCTAACGTGACTCATTTACTATACATGACTGTTAATGTTGTTGTTGTCCTTGATGGCAAACTGACTATGCTAACTGCAATTTAATTATGATAGAATTATGGATTGTCATTTTTCATTTTAAAGCAGCACTTTCTTGAATACATTTCTCATAGATAAATGGGTGAAGAATGCCCAGTGAACTGTAATTTAAATATATCTCATTATCAATCTGCATGAAGACCTTCACATGATTATTATTTTACATATTAACATGATTGCATCACACTTATGATTATATTGAAGCCGTACAAACAGGACAGTCGACAAAATATACCCAAGACTTCTTACCAGGGGGGTATAAATAAGTAAGTATGTTATTAATGTAATAAGTTATATTTGACTTGATTAAAAGTTTAAGAATTGGTTTTTTGAGTGTAAGTTAACCACATTAAGGGTTTCTTATAAATAGTAAAACATTAACTTTTTCATTAGCTTTTGAAATAGAGTTTCTCATTAAAGTAACTTTGATGCACAAAGTTTGTTACTGTAAAATGTTTAATCAAAATTTTCTCAATGTCCTCTCTACAACATCTTTAAACATTTCGGAAAGTGTTAAGAGAAGCACCGGAATCCCCTCATTTTCTGTTGCAGAAGGGTTTTTGTGGGTAACTGGAAAAGAAAGCACACACGCACAAGTTGAAATTTCATGGAAAGTAGTATACCATCTGGTGACACACTTATTGTAATCTAGTAATCTTGCACACAAAATAGGATAGTGGAAGACACAAATTAAGATGCATTGCTCAACTATGCAAAAAAAAATCGTTGTGCTTGCTTGGTCTCTCTGCAAAGATGTCAGTAAGGCACATCGAAGGGACAGAACATGGACAAACTGATTGGTGTTACGCTTCTTCACTATTCATAAATCACTGTTGAACTGAAACAAACTCCAGACAGAGAAATTCCATAACTATTCACCTAAAAAGAAGCCTAAATTAAATCTGTTCATCATACAAGCAATCAAGTCTCTTCAGAAAATTTGGACTAAACTGCTTAATTCATATGGATTAAATGTTGAATCTCTCTATTAACTTTTTGAAGCGTTAAAGTGGTAGTTGCGTAGCTGTCAACAGAGGTACAGAAAGCTCTCGGATTTCCTCAAAAAGATCTTCATTTGTGTTCCGGAGATGAACGGAAGTCTTACGGGTTTGGAATGACATAAGGGTGAGTAATTAATGACAGAATTTTCATTTTGCGTGAACTAACCCTTTAAGATCTAGGCTGTGTACTGACAGGTTGTTAGTCGCAATTTATGAATAGTGAGCATTACGACCTTGAGCCAAACACTTAACACTGGATTACTCCAGGGTCTGGGGGAGTTGTGTAAGGTCAAAAGCAACACAGGCTCGTTGGAGAAACGTGCCTGTGATGATAATTTCTGCAAAATGATTTTGTTACTTCTTGCACGTTTCATCGCCCTGTTAAAGTGAATGTCCAAGTGGCACTAAAAGCATGTTCAATTTCATCCGAAACAGATGCAAATAATTGTTTTATTACGTTGGCTGTTATGCATGGCAGCAGTTCGGAAATGAAATGTCTGGTGAGTTGCACTGAAAGTTTATTGCTCAATCATGTATAAAAAAGAATGTACCACATACACTAAACCCTACACCAGTGGTTCCCAACACTGCACATTTTTAACACTACACTCTTTCATATAACATACATAAAGTATTTCTTGTGTTGGAGTCTTTACTAATAAGCTGATTAGTTAGATATCGAAAGGACTGTTTACGCAACACCGTTTTCAACTAATAACATTAAATGTTATATGCGTTTTGGTCGTTTATTTACATGACAATGGCGTTTTGGGGGCCTGAAATTTTATTTTATTTTGAAAATGGGACTCAAAGTGCAAGTTTTTTTAAAAGTGATAACATTTTTGTCTCTGTGTAAACTACAAAAACGAGAATTTGTGAAAACTGTGAGTCATGCGTATTTCATGTTCAGTCTATAGGCGCGTAGTGCTTTTTTACAAGTGACATCGCCAACAACTGGCCTGGCATTTAGTCGTTTTTGCGGATCCGTGTGAACTGGATTTTGACAATGTTGTCAACGCAAATGAAAAACCTGTCTACTTGTCACCGGCATACACTGTGTGCATGTAATACTCATTAGGGCTGTCAAAATTGCTCAAAAATGACGTTCGAATATTCTCTCTAAAAAAACCCCACATAGCCTATATTATTCGAACTATTCGAACATGGTTGCGCATTACGTCAATAACAGGGCAAATTAATACAAAGAGACATAACTACTTGTATAGGTAGTTTATTTAAGTTTAAACACATTTGACAACGTATTACCTACACAAAAACAAGTAAATCAACTAATGGCCAAGACCGCAGACCTCACTCTCGCTCGCTCACTCGCAGGCACTCTTTCTCTCTCTCACCCTCACCCTCATGCTGCGTTCACACCAAACGCGAATAGAGCGTCTGGCGCGAGTGTAAAGACGCGTTTACGCGCGTCTGGAGGTCTTGCGGCGCGAATGAGGCGTCACGCTCTCTGTGCATAACGGTTTAAATGAACAACAACAATAAGCAAATGTTGAGTGCTGATCAAGAGTTTTGTGCAAGCAATTTAAGGTCGCGACTCTTATATAGCAGGCTTCATTCAGTGATTGAAACAAATATTATTAACAATAATTGAAGTTTTTAGCCTATATAGAACCGACATTGAACGCTCCGAGCGAGCTGTGCTGTGGTAAACATGGAACTTTTCCTTGACATGAAACGGTAAATAATCAAACCAGTGGAAGCCTGTAGTGCATGAAACTGCTGTATCTAACCTACCTTATTCATGCAATATCTATTCAGTCAGTACAGTAGCCTACACTTTAGTAATGTTTCTGTTTAACGTTAAATAAAATGACCCCTCAGGCAGCGCGCCCACTCGCAAAGCAGACAGCCGCGCCTCTGCTACCGCGGGCGTTTTTCCACATTCGAATATTCATTTTCACCTTCGAAATTCTGTTTTTTAAAACTATTCGAATATATATTCGAATTTAGAATATTCGTTGACAGCCCTATGGGAGTTGTAGTGTCGTAGTGTCACACTTATTTCAGATGCCTTTTGAAAAGACTACAATTATTCAACCCCACACGCACGCACGTGTACCCCTTCGGTTTTAATAGAAAGTGCTACATCACTGTGAGGCAATTTCTATTTTGAAAGTTGCATACTACAAGGTCTGCTAATTACGATGATTAATTCACACAAAGCATGAGTAACGTCCTCAAGAGGGTGTTGGGGTGTGTGTGTGTGTGTGTGTGTGTGTGAGGCTGAACATGTAATTCAGGCACTGCGGTGATGTGCATCACCATGGCCTGCTTTCACAACACCTGAGAGTACTTGCGAATTTCCCTGATCTCAGCTGTTCAAACTTTTTTTTTGGTCTTTGCCGTAGTCATGACGCAGCTACAGTCTCCTAGACTACGAGAAAACAAAAGAAGCTTAAACACATCTGCAAGTAAGCAACCGCAAAAACCCAGTCTAATTTACAGCAAAACAAGCTTCTACTCAACTACTCAAATATATGGCTAAATAGAGAATTGATCTGAAGCAAAGATTTCTGAAGGGTAACAGTCAATTCCAGTGTGGTTGTGAAGAAAATCGATAAAAACTCTTCAAAGTTAACTCTTGAATGAAGAGCTCGGGGGCTCAAAAATGAGAGAATTACCTTAGAAAACTGAAAACACTTCAGTGTGGCGTGAAATCATGCGGGCCCCTTACAGTGTACCTGTCAGAAGTTATTGCAGTCACAGCAATGGCGCTGACCACAGGGCCTATTCACTGTTTGTTTTAATTACATCCTCCATATGACAAGGGCAGCTGTCAGAAGGCTGGCAACATGCAGATCATTAGCAATGGCTCTATCGTAGATTTGCGTTGCAATTTGCCGTAATGCTTGCCAACAATATTCCGTCACGGTTTCAACGTGCCTTGACGACCAAGAAAGCTGCAAATAAAAGCCACCGGTTCACGAGAAGAGTAGAAAAGGCCTTGAATAATTGAGATCTTAAAGTGCCCCTATTATGCTATTTTAAAGTTTCCTTATGTTGTTTTGGAGTCTCCTACAACACGTTTACATGCATAGAAGGTCAAAAAACTGTTTAATTTCCTCATACTTTATTTTATTTTATTTATTTATTTTATTTGCAAGGACAGTGCATATTAACATATAACAGCTCAACTGTAAATAAACATTTGCACATCACCACATTTTTCAATGATTCTCAAACGACTCGTCAAATGAATCAATCTCTCTAAATCCCTCCTTTCCGTGAGCTACTCTGCTCTGATTGGCCAGACAGCTCAGTCTGTTGTGATTGGTTTACCGCGTACAGCGAGCGCGATGGAAACAAAATCTCCAATTGCCATAACAACATCAGCTGTCCTGAGACTTCCTACACCGTAAACTAAAGACAGTAATGAACAATGACGTCGATTTTACCATATCAATGCGAGCGCGAGTCCGATGATGAAACACTGGAAGAACTAGTTATTAAACCCGAACCTCCATCGCATGTCGTTTTCTCGACATGATGCTCTCCAGTATCCACAGGAATCAGCCGCCGGTTTGAGGTTCAAGTTTTCCTTGGTGTCTGCGTGCAATAAGTGGGCGGGCAATATGCTAATGTTTCGTTTTGACGTCACAACGAAACGGCTTATGACTTGGCGCAAGTGATTTTCATGTCAAGTCAATGTAAAGACGCGTTTACGCGCATCTGGAGGTCCTGCAGCGCGAATGAGGCGTTTAGCGCGGCGCGGTCGCGCGAATGAGGCAAATTGAGCGTCTGGCGCGATACGCGCAAGTGATTTGAGGGTGAGAGAGGTGCAAGATAGGGCCCTAAGTATTTTGACCACCATCTTTCAAGAGCAGGTGGTTTGCAAATCCTGCATTGAACTCCGAGATTTGAGAAGCAGTCGTCAGTGAAATAAAGGGAACACAGCACAAGTTTAGGATTATACTGTTGTTATATCATAGTAAAGATGAATTCTAACCACTGATTCTTCACATACTCATCCTTGGGCAGTTAAAAAAAACACTGGCTTTACCTTCACATTGTAGAGCACAGTGTCTTCTCGACATGATGCTATCCAGTATCCACAGCTGTAGGTTTGAGGTTCAAGTTTTCCCTGGTGTCTGCGCGCGCAATAAGTGGGCGGGCAATATGTTAATGTTTCGTCTTTACGTCATAACGAAACGGCTTATGACTCGTTTGAAAAACAATTCATTTCATTGACTCAGAGTCGACTCTTACTTTTGAAAGACAATAACTTTATATACGGTGCACGTTCAGATTTAAAACTTTGCAGGATGTTTTCATTCAGCTGTGTTACACACTACATGAAAGGTCATTTTCAAAAATCCATAATAGGGGCCCTTTAAACTAACCTTTAATGTGTCCTTGCGCTTTAATTACCTGTGAAAAAAAAAAAAAAAAAAAAAATTTAAAGACCTCTAGGTTCAAAAAAAGAGAATGTTAAGAGCTCTCAGGTTCACAACAGCAGACGAAAGAGCTGATAGATTTCATTCTTTCCAGGGGATTCCTACAAGATCATTATCCGATGACATTGTCCTCTTGCCAAAGGCAGAAATATATAGTTGTTGTTGTTTTTATGGAGGTGTATTTGGAGCTTACTCCTTTTCTGCAAATAAGAGAAACATTTTTTGAGATACTAATTATCACCCCTCAAGATACTGACATTGTTTTCTGCACAGTTTGGGGGAACCAGTGTTAATCTTGTTAATGAAACTGCTGACAAAAAATGTTTTTACTTGATGAAGGCTTTTTTATTATTTATTTTGTCAATAATAATGTAGACAAAATGCAAGATGCAATTATTAAAAAGTTTTAATTAAAAACATACTGTTGACAAAAATATGAGGGGGAAAAACACTGTGAGTTATTAAAAATGCACTAACATTGTGTTTGAAAGAAAATACAATGCAGAAAATGCAGGAAAAATAATCTTACTTTATTAATTAAAAAAATGATTGATTGAAATGCTCAAATCATGCTAGTATTTTAGGACTGACTCGCTTAAAGGGGACCATCAACTGTTTGGTTACTAAATTTTTTCAAAATTCTTCTTTTGTGTTCAAAAGAATGTTATGTCGATAATTGTTTTAGTTCATGAAAATGTTTTTTACAGTTTAACACGCATTCTCTTGATTTTTCACATTATTGTTAACCCAAATGTTATTTTCATTGATTAAAACCACATGCCATTTCAAAACTGAAAAAATAATCACATGCATACATGCAAAAAATGTGGATTACTGAAATTAAATGAATGAATTTCATTGATTGATGAAATATTGACTAAAACTGGGACTAAACAAAAACAGTCTAAAGCTTAACACTTGTTGGAACTATTAGACCAATAGATAACAAGTACTACTGAGGTGTTGCCCTGAAAAAAGTAAAATAAAACATAACAATAATAATAATGAAATGGTAGGCATAATCTAACTCGTCAAACTGATAAGATTAATGTCTTTTCTAAACGACTATTGCAAATACTAAAATGTATGAGACATTGAAACATTTAAGACATCAGAAATGAAAATTCAGATCAGGGGATCTGAAGAATTTCAGGCATTATTATAATTTTTTAGACATGCACAGTACATTGAAATTATTAGGAATAGAAAGAGCGTGGAATCGTAACAAATAACAGACCAGACTCAAATCTGTGCCACCCAAATGAGTCTCAACATGTGTGTTTACTTGAAAGCTGCATTACTAAGAAAAAAAAAAGAAAAAAAAAAAGAGAAAAAGATCCATTATCTTCCAAGAAGATGTAAATGTTGTGGGACCGCAGTCGAAAAAGATCCATTATCTTCCAAGAAAGAAAAAAAGAAAAAGTAAAACATCAAATGAAAAGATAATTAATCACGCTTGTATCCTATCTCCTTCAAGATTGAAGTACCACTTTCATGCTTTTGGAAGTCAATGTTGCAGTCAAGTGTAGTAGTGTAGTACCAATCAAGCAATATGCCTCACCAAATCTCACTTACAAAGACACAGCATGAGTATAAGAAACAGACATGTTTTCAAAGCAAAATCACTTTTATGTTGTCATTTTACTTGGTTTTAATGTGGCACTCATGGCGTGAGTTGCTGAAAAACCAACAATTGAAAAACATCAAAAAAAGAAACGGAAAAGAACAGCCATTAAGCTTCCCTCAGACTTGATTTTAAAATGGATTGCTGTAGTAGACTGTAGGTCAGTCATGTGCTTAGATTCAATGATACAGAAATAAAACTAACAATATATTGAGTTCTAAAGACACATTTAAAATCTACAATATATTGTGCTTTTGTCTGCCAAAATATTGTAATGTATTTTAAATGTCTTAATGTGGGTGCTTTGACATATTAATACAACATTTAATGCAATTAATTTGGTTAATTAATTGGCATTATTCAATACTAAATAAACTGAGAGTTCTACTCACAATAAAGTTACCATAAATTTTATCTCATTCTGAGTCTGTAAACAGCAGTAAATAGAGTTTCTAAAAATGCCATTAAAAATGTTCATAGTAAAACAAATAATTGCAATACAATTTAAAATGCGTCACAATTACTTAGCAAGCTTGTGCTAACTTTTAAAAAAAACGTGTTGGTTCTGTCTTGAAATGTTTATGTGTTACTGCTATAACTCAAAAAGTTTCTTCAATGGCAAAATGACATATGCTACTACTCAACTACTCATACTGAAAAGTTGTTGAAGACTAGTTGTGTCTACTTTATGTAAATGACTCACTGTACAACATGCAACATCAGCAGTCTTTGCTATTTCTGGCAAGTCCAGTACTGCATTGACAGTGTGAGTGGATGTCCAGGCAGATGAGACGTTGGATGCGGGTGAGAAACAAAAGCATATCATATCTCCATTGACAGTTTCAAGCAGCTTGCATTGTCATAAATATTGCAACAAAAAAAAAAAAAAAAAAAAAAAAAAAACAGAGAATTATCTTCAATCATTCACAGTCATGTCCTATTCACTTATAGTTTCTGTCAGCCTCTGGGCGACATTTGATTAGTTTCAGGGCAGTTTTAGTATATGAACACTTTCACAGCACAAGCATGCTTTGTGAGTGCAAACTAAGGAGCTCTATTATACCTGCAGAAAGCTATCTATCAGCATTCCCATTAACCTCAATGCCAATTGCTTGGCTGGTGCATGATCCCTCAGAAATTTGTGATTTGAAATCTGACATCTTGTCTCATGGGTGCTCAGTTATGTCTCTAGTTTTTATTTTGTTCAGCCTGTTAGTGACTACTCTTGTGACAAGGAGAATAAAAAAAATCTAATTCCAAAAATATCACACATTCATCCATATGCATGTACTAGTAAACCATACAGTATATTGTAATTAAATATTAGCAAATAAAATGTTGCTTGGTAATTTTTTCCACTTCAAAATACATACAGCAAGGCCATGTTAAATATCAAAAAACTTCACCAGCTGCCACAAACTACTCCAGAAATTCAAGCTTCATTTTCACAGTTTGGTAAATTACGCTATTACAAAAGGCTAGTCAAATGGTAGCTAGCTACATAGCTTGATAACAATAATAGTGAAATAAAAGAATGTTATTTTCTAATCTTTATAGATGTGTTTTTTTTTTTTCTCATGTTTTATGTTCTCACTTCGTGTTTATGTCTTGCCTTTTATTTTGAAGTTCTTCCCATTCATAACCATGTTTCCTGTTTCATGTCATTTGATTTTTGTTTCTAGCCTGCTAGTGTTTATTTGAACGAAACATAAACATGAACTATAAACTTGACTTGAAACAATGGTCTGGCACATGGAACAATGGAACATGGGACATCATAACATACTTCAATACACAATGGAACATGTGGCAGCATATTAACATATGCTATTCTGTCCCATGTTCCATTGTTCCATGTGCCAGGCCATTGTTTCAAGTCAAATTGATAGTTCATGTTTATGTTTCGTTTCATGTCTTGGATTCAGTTTATGGTTTATGTTTCACATTTTGGATGTTCACCACTGTATAAAATAAAACTGTACTCAGGATCTCTTCACCATTTCTAGCAATAAATGACTGTTGTAGTAATTAAATATTTGCTTAGTTATTGCCAAATCTCTCTCTATTTTGTTGTAAGTCATTAGATCGATATGCTGCCTCAGAATTCTGTCCGAAATAAGTTTCGTCAGGTGTCTTAGTGCGAAAACATTGCCTGCAAAGTTACTGCCTGATAGGGCAGTGAGGCAACAAGTCAGCTGCCTAAGTTTTCAATCGCAGCCAGTAGTTCTCTTCATCTTGTAAGTGCCGATACCACAATGTTGTTATACGCTGCACTGCCATCTATCGACGTGGATCAGAATGATCGTGTCTGAGTTTTACATAAATTACACTGAGTTTTAGAGAGCTGTCTACACAATAAATATTTCCCTTGCCATACACGTTTAAACTCAGCATACATACAAATGTTTCGCCTGTTGTCTCAGCTGTTAAAGCACAATGAAATTGTGTTCCAATGTCTAATTTTCACTCTTCGCATTAGTAAAGTACACTACACAGATGCAGCAGCCAATGAGTGTAGGGATTCTATCCTGCATTTAGTGAAACTAATGATTTTTATACTGTATAAATTGTATATTCTAACCCCTAACCCTAAACCTACGCATCACAGAAACGTTTCTGCATTTTTTACATTTTCCAAACAACATCACTTATCAGATTGATAAGCTGTTTTCCTGATGGGGACCAAAAATGTCCCCACAAGGACAAGGATTTCAGATATTGCCATCTTTGTGGGGACATTTTGTCTCCATAATGTAGGGTCACACACAGACTGTTTATGACTGTTAGGTTGTCGAAGATGAAACCTACAATCCAGCAAATGTGTACAGCTTCAATCCACCACTGCGATCCTGGCACCTGAATAAGCTCTTTAAAAATCCAAAAGTGTGCATTCAACTGCATTTTGGATTTATGCCCTGTTACTGCATCTCTTTATAATTCAATTAAATACTTCTGCCATGAATGTTAATTGACATAACTGCACACAAACATCTTTATTAAACAAAATGACACTGACTGCAACAGCGTAACATTAATGGCCTACTGCTTCAATCTTATTACCTATTAAGATTTTTCTGAAAGGCCTATGGAGAGCTGTACTTCCGGGACCCAGCCCAAAGAAGAAGTGGGCGGCTATTGTTGAGCTCTGTAACATACAGTTCAGAGTCTGTTGTCCCTTGCGAGTGCTTGTCATGTGCTGTTTGATATCCTATCAGAAGTAAAACACTCCGTTCCACTGAGTATACGTCAACATTGGTACACACTACCAAGCTGACACTGAGCAGGATGTTGTGTCTCTCTCACCTCATCCTATCTAACCCTCCCCGTCTCCAAATCCCCATAGCTAAGGGTCTTGAATAAGACAGGATTTCTCATTCTTGCAGACTGAATCGTCTTTCAGATGGAGGAGCCTGTCGGAAAGGAGCAGAGATACAGCTCAGCAGGGTGATTCCTCACATAAGCCGAGGTGCTGACTGAGTGCAATGATGCAATCAAAAGGACAGTGAATCCCATCATAAAATAATTGTTTTATACTTCTCTTTTCCTGCCCGAACAATGTGAATTTTAACTGCGGCCCTGCGGAAGCCTGTGCCTTTTTTTCACCTGTTTTATGACATACAAGTCAGATCTCTTACAATAGAACACCTCACTAACCCAATCAATCAATAAATCCATCCATCCATATATCTATCTACATCTGTCCACAGCATTTATCCACCTAGTATGCACCTATCCACAGTATATACCCATCTGCAGTATACATCAGTGGTGTATTTCTAAAAATAGCAGAGACATTTTAATTTTAACAAGCTTCATTTCAGTCAATGATAGTATTGATTGTTTTGCAGGTCTCAGAGGAGTTGAATCGGTGTAACTGCATCTTCTTGGATCCCTCCTCGAATCTCCTCAAGCTAACAGATGACACAACTCTAATTGGCTTTATAATCAGGAGCCATGAATCTGCCTACAGATGGCAGTTTTAATGGCTGGTGTTTGTTGAAGCATCAGACGCCTGTTGCTTAATACTTTCAAGACAACAGAGATGATTGTGGACTTCTGAGCCGACTCATGCACCTGCTCTACTCTAATCAATAATTCCATATAGTGTGGTTCTTGCACACATACAATTTTGACATTAGGATAGTCACTAAAACGTACAATATCAATGAAAGGATTCTAATGCATAAACCACTTTTCACATTTCATATATCAACTTCAAAAACGTGCATACGTACATACAGTCATGTGAAAAAAGTAAACCCTCTTTTGAATTCTATGGTTTTACATATCAGGACATAATACAAAATCATCTGGTCTTTAGCATGTCTCAAAATTAGGTAAATACAACATCGGAAAAACAAAATATGGCCTAGTAGTTATTAATTTGACAAAATAAAGCCAATATGGAGAAGCCATGTGTGACAAACTACTGTAAGTACACTCTATGATTTAATAGCTTGTAGAACCACCTTTACCAGCAATAACTTCAAGTAATCATTTTCTATATTACTTCATCAATCTCTCACTGTAACGTCTAGTCCGAAGAAGATTGATGAGATTCTCGGTAACACTTTATAATAACTTTTATTTATAAATCATTAACAAACATTACATAATACTTAACAGATCATAGTTAATATATATTCACTATATATGAGATAATGTGCTTGTTAATGTTTACTAATGAACAAACTTTGCACAATGATTAGCAGATCATTATTTAATGTAAATTGAAATGCTTAAAAATGTCATTAAACTTTCAATTTATATGATCAAACTCTTA
>FLSR01000534.1:173799-188483 GCA_900092035.1 Leuciscus waleckii
ACTTAAAGGGGTGGTTCGGGATTTTTGACATCGGACCTCATTTTTAAGTCAGCCTGGTTGTTATTCATCAGTGGAGACATTTTTTTTTCAAAATTATCCAGTCCTTATATTTGGATAGTTAGCCGATGCTAGGCTAGCGCGAGTCAATGGTATATGTTAGCCAGCCATTAAAAACCGTTTTACCCACTCCACAGTGCACCAAACGCAAATCAATTATAACACTGGACTATCGATGTATATGTCCGTTGAGAGAATAATGTTAGAAATCAAACTTACCTTTCATCACATTGCATTAGTTATAATTTGTTCCCTGTAATCATAAGCCTTGTCTCCAGCAGCAGCGGAGTGATATTGATTACCTAGGTAACCGAGTGAGCCGGTACACACATGCCGCAAGTGTATTTACCTGCCGCTGGTACACTGTAGTTCGCTTCTGTTCTGTGTTTACTTTTTGCCGCATTACTAACGGGAGCAAAGTAAAATTCCGCAGCTGCTGAGAAACTAGTTCCTTTGGGATCATTGAGATGAAAGGTAAGTTTGATTTCTAACATTATTCTCTCAACGGACATATACATCGATAGTCTAGTGTTATAATTGATTTGCGTTTCGGGCACTGTGGAGAGTGTAAAACGGTTTTTAATGGCTGGCTAACCTATACCATTGACTGGCGCTAGCCTAGCATCGGCTAACTATCCAAATATAAGGACTGGATAATTTGTAAAAAAAAAATTCTCCACTGATGAATAACAACCAGGCTGACTTAAAAATGAGGTCCAATGTCAAAAATCCCGAACCACCCCTTTAAGAAATGCGTAGTTTATTCCAAGCGCATTCTCTCTTTTTTTATGGGACATGAACGATGCCCCATTCCCACATGAATCACTCTTTTGAATCGATTCTGTTGAAAGACTTGATCAAACAAGTTGGCAAAACTGTCTGAATTAGATCGTGAATCAGTATTTGAATTATATGTTCAGTTCCCTATACACACACGCAGAGTTGTAACAGGAAATTTAAGAACATCAAGAGCGTTGGATGAAATGGCCCTGGACCTACAGTCACTCAAAAGCAAATCTGAAAATGCATCCTAATGTTTGCCAGCGATGAAGATCCTTATTAGTTGAACATCTGCGTATGCTGTCTGTGAAAGATCTACAGTACATTAGATTTCAATTCATTCAGATTATTACGTTTTGGGGGCCTAAAAACGCTTACTTTTGAAAATGGGTTTCAAAGTGCAATTTTTTCGAAATGATACCACGTCTCCGTGTAAACTACAAAAACACAAGTTTGTGAAAACAATGACGTCATGCCCATACGTATTACCTGTTCAGTCTATGGGCTCATAGTGTTTCTTTACAAAGTTACAGCACATCGCCAACTATTGGCCTGACAGCATAATACAGCGTTTTTGGTCATTTTTGTGGGTCCGTGTGAATGGGGATCATTTTGACAACGTTGTCGTCTGTACGCGAAGAACACAAAGGAAAAACTTTTCTGTATTTAGTACATCATGTCATGTAAACATACCCTAAGAAAAAAAAAAAAGGGTTATTTTAAGAAATGTTCACTGAAAAGTTATTTGGGAAACCAAAAATGGGTATTCTATGGCATCACTATCACAACTCCCTTTTGGGACCCTTATTTTTATTACCTTTTAATGGGAGCTATTATTTTATTCCACGTTTGCTTAAAATGTACTGCCTATCCACTTTGAACAAAACATCTGATGGGTGCAGGTTTATGAATGAACTACATAAATCAGCAGGATTCTAAAAAAAGTATTATATTTTTGTAGTGCATAGTGACAAATATGTCTTCAGGAAAGTGCTGTGGTGGTGATTGTTGCCATTTAATACTCTGAGGAAAAAAAAAAATATTCCCTGGGGGGCCTTTAGCCCTGTTGTACCCTATATGTTGTAACTGTGGTATAAGCAGAATAATATTGCCCAGACTGTTGAATTTTAACATCAGTATTAAATATAGCCTCGGGTGTGCATGGATATTTTCAATAATTCAATGGTCCGATGTTATTTATTCCTTAATGCATGGAATACAGACACTGCGAAATAAAATATACAGAACTGTGGTAATGCATACCATTATACAGCATAATGGTTATTACCATTATAAATGCACTGTTATTGAAGTTTTTTTTTTTTTTTTTTTTTAAGATTAGTTGAGTGGACAAATTAGTATCTGGGAATAGTTGACTGGGCACATTACTACTCAGATGTTCTTTAACTTCCCACTGAGTTAAGAATAGATTCTCTCATTCCCACAGGGACATTAGTCAACCAGTCAAACACATATTCTGGTTCTTCTCAGCATTATACACCAATGCCCACAAAAGGTGTTAAGGTGTTTTCTATTGATTCAAAACAATGTGGTTCTTTACAGAAGAGCAGAGTAAACACATCCATCGCATTTGGTCACACTGTGCAAGAATGGAAAGATTTAGAGGAAAAATGGCAGTTGCTAAGTAACCATTTTACCGGGTAGAATAGCAGATGGTGGTGGTGTGTTCATGAGTGATTTTGCATGTGTGTGTGTATCTGTGCGTTTGCGTGAGGCAGATAAAGAGAGCGAGGAACTAGAGCAAAGTCCCTGATGAGTGGACCAAGAGATCATCTCCGCATTCAGGAAATTACCCTCGCTACATAATGTTCAAAAACATCACACAGCCTCTGGCATCTATTATCAAAGTTCAACAGTATCTTAGATCAAGACACGCTGGTTTGGATTGCACTATAGCTGTAACGGTTAATACTGAGGGACACTTGTAAATCCTTCAGTTGCTTTAGTAACTGTAAACACACGAGTGCCGCTGACATACAAACAGTTTGAGAGTCATTTTGAGGCTAATGATTCGTACACAGACTCAGTAATCAAACAAAACACAGGATTTACAGCTACAAAAACACAAAGCTGATCTTCATGACATCTGAACATTGTATGACTGTTTAAGAATGACATGCAAAGGCGATGCGTCGCAAAAAGCGATGTTTTCGTAGAAGTAAAAACAATCACTACAATAAAGTTCTACCCAATGTCACTCATCCCTTTGTGTGTTTGTTTATAAAATAGTTTGACTAATTTCATTTTGCCTTCAGCTACCAATCAGCATGCAATATTTTGAGCTTCGTTTAACACACTTTAACTTTTAAATCCATTCAGCAGAATTCCACAGATTTTTTCCCAAAAGCAGGTGCAGGAAAAGCAGAAAACGTCAGCAGATTCAAACTAGACCTTGGGCAAAAACGGCATTAAAACTGCACAGAACTTTATACAAACAGTTTATTTGTCACCACAGTTTTCTGTTCATCAACTGCAGATCATCCCTAAAGAATCCCTCTAATGGTTTCAACCCTTGTCAAAAACACTAAAGGATTCCCGCTGGAATTTCTATCATAATCTGGAGCTAGTGGAGCCTAATGGGGATTTCCTAATAGGATTCCAGCAAAAACAAAGGAAAGATCTTTTAGAACACCAGTTCCCAATAGGACTGATATGATTCCCAGGAGGATAAACGCCACTGAAAGACATCAAAAGTTCTAAGAAAATCTTTCAGGGTGTTCAAGTTTAAAACTATAGCTCCATGTGGAATTTCTAAAACATCCAGTAGTCCATGCAGTCATACTGTACATCACAAGAAGAGTTGTGATAAAGACTATTGGATATCAAAAACGACACTAAGAATCAAACAGTTCTCTATTAATTTCAGTTTATACTGTAGAATCTTTGATTCTTAGAATATTCTTCTTTGATCCCGTTATGATTATTACTAATTCATTTCGACCTCGTCATTCTAAACCAACAACAGTTTTTCCCCAAAGGGCAGATGTTAGCATTGAAATCTTTATCCTACTGCTTCTGCTGAAACAGATGTGAAACATTAACACTGGATGAGGAGCCAGTTTGCTGTGGAGTCTGTCATTAATATTCATACCTCACAGAGGTTGTTTTTGACTAACGAGGCGCCATGTGGCCAGAGGAACAATTAAAAGTGATGAGAGCGGCCTGGTAGGAAGGTTCACGTGCAACATGGTGCCCAAAGGTCTTGACACCTGTTTACTTTGGGCAATGGCACTTTTGGACATGGACGGCCTTCTGGTCATAACATGAATGGTTGTTGTGTGACCGCCAAGGGGTATATTGCAACATAACAAAACATAGTGGGACACAGCGAGCCTGTCTGGGGTGACATGTCCTGTTAATAATAACATCTGCTCAGATATGAGCGGTGGAATGACTGCTGTATGTGGACAAATACTGAATCAGGCGCAATTCACAAATGGGCAACGGATTGGACATATGCTTCAAATACTAAAAGGATACTTCATACAATGATACTCATCATCAAGCTGTTCAAAAAACATATAATTTTATTTCTTGCATGGAACAGAACAGAGGTTTAGCAGAATGTTCAAGCTGCTCTTTTCCATGCAATGGATATAGACAGTGGCAAGAGGATTTTTAGTCAAGCACTAAAAATTAGGGAAAGGTGCTATAATAATTTGTATGAACTACTTTTATAAATGTTCTGAAGCCCAAAAAAATAGCTATGTGATGTGATGATCAGACCACAACTGATGATCAAGAAAAAATGAAAATCAGATTTTGAGGGTCAGAGTAGAGATGATGGATTTATTTTTTATTTTTGTGGAAATGGTTTGAAATCTACAGTAAGCTTAATCTTGTAAGGGAAATAATTTGTTCTTAACATGTCAAAAAGTAGACTCGGTCTTGCATTGTTCTGTCAGATATGCACTAAAAAAGGTTACTTTTGATTCAGCCATTGTTTCAAATCATTTGACTCCATTCACCAAAAATATGTTCAAATTTGTTACTTGATTCATGAATTGTTCCATTCAGTGACACATTATGTAGGTTACACCAGTACACCAATAGGTGTTGACCAGTCATTCACTCCACAAATTAGTGAAAAAAATTAATTAAAAAATTTAAAAAATCAGAATTTTGATTCAGAATTCAGAATTCTTGAGTCTAGGGGTATGATTCTCGCTTCGGCTGCGAGAGGTCCCGGGTTCAGATCCCAGACGAGCCCCCACTTGTTATAAGTTCTCCCCGTCTAGGATTGGGAGAGCGTAACAGGAATAAATTAAATCAAAACTTAAATGTGGAGGGTTCTCTTCAGTCCCCTGCCCCAGAATTGTGAGCCAAAACTTGATACAAGCATAAAAAGGTTTATTGTGAAGAAGTTTCAATCTTCAGGAGAAGGTCACCAAAACAACAAACAAAAGAGGAAACTTACTATTTGGAAGGAGAACTAAATGACCTACAGAGGTAAAAGAAAATAATTAAACAACAAATGCTTCCCTCCACTCCCTGACTAACCAAAAACAGGGATTAATAATAGGATTAGAGCTACTTCCCAAGTATACATCAAAATGCTGAAGAGCCAGCAACAGTGACAAAGCTTCCTTTTTGATTACACTATAGTTTTGCTGGGTCTTGGAGAACTTCTTAGAAAAGTAGGAGACAGGATGTTCAATATCACACTCATCCTCTTGTAGCAAAACTGCACCCACTCCTTTAGCACTTGCATCCACTTGCAGAATGAAAGGCATTTTGAAATTTGGAGCTGACAGAACAGGAGCATGACAAAGGAGATCTTTGGCAGCATCAAAGGCAAGTTGACAGTCATTGCTCCATAACAATCTTCGGTTTGTACTAAGGAGGTCTGTAAGAGGAGAGACTAGGGCAGAGAAATTGGGACAGAAACCTTGATAGTATCCACTCATTCCTAGGATGCGTCTCAACTCTCGTTTATTACAGGGTACAGGGAACTCAAGAATGGCTGCAATTTTAGCATCAACAGGTTTAACCATTCCCTGACCTACTTGTTTACCCAAGTATGTAACAACTCCTTTTGCAAACTCACATTTGGCAAGATTTAGAGTCAAGGAAGCAGCAGTTAGGCGTTTGAACACTTTCTCGAGTGTTTTCACATGATCTGTCCAATTATCCGAATATACCACAATATCATCCAGATATACCTCCCAGTTAATTACATCTGACAGTACTTGATGCATCATACGCTGGAACGTGGCGGGTGCGTTTCACATCCCAAAAGCTAGAACCTGATATTGTAGGAAGCTGTCAGGTGTGACAACGCTGAATCTCAGAAGCAGGTTGGCTGAGTGGCACTCGCCAATAACCTTTTAGCAGATCTAGTTTTGTGACAAACTTTGCTAATCCAACTCTATCTACACAATCTTCCATCCTTGGAAGGGGGAAAGAGTCAGGTTTTGTTACGTTGTTGACCTTCTGATAATCAGTGCAAAAGCGAAAGGTGTTGTCAGGTTTTGGGACAAGTAAACAGGGGGAGCTCCAGGGACTCTGACTGGGCAAGGACAGCCCATAGCGCAGCATATACTCAATCTCTGTCTGCATGATCTCACCTTTTCTTGGATTTGCTTTGTAAGGATGTTGTTTTATAGGAACAGCATCACCAACATCAATGGCATGAATACACACAGTAGTCCTACCTGGCACGTCATGAGAAAGAAAGTGTGGGAGATCTTTCATTATAGCAGAATTATTTAACCGCGTAGATGAAATTGGTACACCTCTACACATTAATCCATCTTCCTCTAAGGAGTAATTCGCTATTACATCTACTGCGGCAACAGAGGACGCCAGAGGGTGAACCGCAGTTTGGTCTACTGTCAATTCACAATGAGGCCTGTTTACATAGGCCTTAAGCCTGTTTACATGACAAACACGGCTTTTACACTTGCAGTGATAAAAGAACTACTCAAGTTTTGTTCTACTTTTGGATTGCCAAAAGTAATTCAGAGTGACCAAGGGTCAAACTTCACTTCCAGGGTTTTTAAACAAGTACTAGAAACCCTTGGTATATGCCACCAAACTTCTACAGCATATCACCCTGAGTCCCAAGGTGCACTAGAGCGGTTCCACCAAACCCTTAAAACAATGCTACGATGATATTGTGTGGAAACTGGAAAAGACTGGGTTGAGGGTCTTCCTTTTCTAATGTTTGCAGTAAGAGAATCTGTGCAGGAGTCCCTTGGCTTTAGCCCTACTGAGCTGGTGTTTGGCCACACAGTTTGTGGCCCTCTAAAACTGTGAACAGCTGCTAAATCCGAGTTCCAAAGCTTTGCCTGTTGATGACTATGTCACTTCTATTCGTGAGAAACTTCACAAAGCCCAAACTCTCGCAAAACTTCATTTGTCTACAGCACAGACAAAGATGAAGGCTTATTTTGACAAAAAGTCTGTGAGAAGAGATTTTAGTCCTGGTGATTCAGTCATGGTGCTACTTCCAACGACTGGTTTTTACATGCAAAGTTCTCTGGTCCATCTAAACCTGGTTGTAAACCTAAACTTCACACAAACTGTAAATTTGTCCCTCAAAACTGATTGGTTGATTGGAATGTTCTTTGATCCAGGAACATGTTGCACTGGGTGAAATCTGCCAACAATAGCCTAAATAAATGATGCATGTGTTTCAGTGTTTTATTTTTTTATTGTGTTGGAAAACAATTTACTATTGTATTACACTATGCACTAAAGCAGTGCATTTCCAATAGACGAATCAAAGTTAACGTCATTTTAATTGTGTATGGTCATCAGTCATTACAACACATTCATAATTGGGCATTATGCTTTGTGCACACTATTAAACAGCCTTAGTGCTTCACTCTTGTTGAACAGCTCTCCCTCCTCTCTTCTTGTTGTGACTGGCACTGTTCCCATGAAGAGCAATTAGTCTTTCCATTACTGATTAGTCTAAGTAGGTTTTTGTTGACATGATTTACTTGCATTTGTACTGATTGATTCGGTACTTTTAAGCATTAAAAATGTTGCCTTGCCATTTGCCATGGCCTACCAATGTAGCTCCATATTCCTATTTTTTTACATTAAATCGTCAAGCTTTGGAGGAAAACCGAAGGGAGCCCTTAAAGGGTTAGTTCACCCAAAACACGTTAAAAAATTCACCTGCTCACGTGAACAGTGTTTGTTGAATAAAGTTATTTATTTATTTATTTATTTATTTATTTATTTATTTATTTGTTTGTTTGTTTGTTTGTGCACAAAAAGTATTCTCGTCGCTTCAACATTAACATTAAGGTTGAACCACTGTAGCCACATGGACTACTTTAATGATGTCTTTACAACCTTTCTGGGCCTTGAAAGTGAACGTTGCTGTCTATAAGAGGGTCAGAAAGCCCTCGGATTTCATCAAAAATATCCTAATTTGTGTTCCAAAGATGACCAAAGGTCTTATGGGTTTGGAACTAGATGAGGGTGAGTAATTATTCACATAATTTAACCCTTTAACGCTTCTCTTTTGTAGACAACAGCCAATTTAAGTGCTTCTAATTTTTCATTATTACTTCTCATAAGTTTGTGTATATGGTTGAACCGAGGCACTCCAAGACATTGAAAACATAAATAAACAAATATTTATTTAATTAAATCACAGCCTACCCAGACAGCAACATAGTGTCGGCCCACATCTGGGCCGTGTGTAATCCACGTGTACCAGATGTGGGCCGGATCTAGGCCTACACTATGTTGCTGTCTGGGTATGCAATATGAAAAACAATATCATGATTACGTTTTTATTTCGAATAACCATGCAGCCCTATTTTAAAGCATTACTTTAGTCATGTTTATTCCGCTGGTTGTGAGGTGCACTCAGTGCTTTTCTATATGTTGCAGGCCCGGGGTGGGTAATCGGGAGAATCGGGAGAATTCCGGGTGGGCCGCTTCCCTTTTGGGCCGGTCGAGGAATTTTTTTTATTTTTATTTTTTTATATTTGTCACGTTAGTTACATTAGACTTCACACGTTCCGCATTCTGACACCGCAGCGCGCAGCCTCTGCATGGATTGTACCATGTGAGGGAGTTCTCCCCTCCCCTCCTATAGAGTTGGTTGGGTCCAGCCCGTCTTTTCCAAAACGTTTTCTCAGGTAGGCTACCGCGGCACCGCCGGCGCCTACCGATAGCTGGGCCGGCCCTACCGTAACGGTCCGCGTCAGGGAGGATGGATGGGAGGAAGAGGCCAGGAGGTATGGAAGCTTGTTTCCGCCACAGAATAAAAACACAATAGTAAGAGTTGAACTGTTGCTTCATTTATCCAATTTGGAAAAAGTGCTAATTTGGAATTCCACCATGGAAAAAGTGGGCCAGTCTTGGCCTGAAACTCCCGGGCTGAAAAGTGGCCCCACTCCGGCCCTGATATGTTGTATAAGCGAATGGCTCACTACCAGTTTAGATTATCTTTAGTTGGGTATTTTTTAGACCTGTATTGTTGTGCATACTGTACTTTAAGGTACAAAGCAGATTTGAGTAGTTTCAGAAGGCTGACATTAACATTATATTAGTTAAATAAGCAGCCATGCATGAACTGTAAAATATGCATCCTTACATCTTTTGCCAAATGTTCTGATCTGAATAAAGATGATCTTTCCAGCCTTAATATAATAAACCAAGCCCTAAATAAAACCTACCGCGAGCTTCTGCTGGTTACATCTGTCTTCATTAGTTGCTTCAAAGTTTAATTACACATCAGTGCTTGTGTCAGCACACTGCAGAACACTTGAAATCCTCGTCATGTCATATACTTCATAATGTTACTGCACATATTTGCAGTGTGAGTTATTAAAATCACCTTTGTCTGCTTGCACTCTGTGCTTTATATATTTCCATTTGTATGAGATAGCGGGATAAGCTTTTATATATCAGTGCACTGCTTTAAAAAGGTTCATCCTGACACTAGAGCTAGACATCTATTCAAACGCCTGCAACATATCTACTGTAAAACATATTAAACGCCTTACTGCACTGTAATCAAATTTACAGTTCAAATTAAGCTTGGTTCAATGACTCCCTTTAATATTTATCCATATTTCAGCATATTGGAATGACATGTTTGTTTATGGTTAAAGAAATACTGTTTTAATTCGTTGGCACTGTTGTCAGAATAAATTTCATGCATCACTTTGACTTTGGCCCTAATCCACATGACTTCACTGGTAGTCTGAGAACATTTTTTCTTTTTTTCTCCTATTCTTTTTGTTCCTTTTTTTATTGAAGCATGAAAGTTGTCTCTTTATTTTGTTTTAATTATCCTTTAATCGCAATTGGGTCCAGCTCTTGTCTAAACATGTTCAAAGATTTAAGAGCCTGTTGATACATATTACAGCATGCACATTAAGATATGCTGTATTTTATCTGCATATTACACCTAGAAGGATTTTGTTAGAGTCAAACATTTTAATGCATTACCAGTGTAAATCATAAATTATTCATTCACCTCGGCCTGCTTCAAAAATATCTTTCCATTCCGCTGATGCGAAAGATCAAATTCATTTTTTCTGATGTCAAATCAGCCCATCCACAAATATACTGATGCAGACTTCCGCAGTATCTCATCCTAACAGTGACAGAGATCCACCGTAAACTAATTGGATGCGCTGTGGTCAATCACATCTGCTTCCATTCAGGCGCTCTGTGTAGCGTGCTAGAATGGGAAGTCTGCACTTGTTACTGCTGCTCAACCATGCAGTCCTCACATCCGATAAGCCTCCGGAGTGTGTGCTAGGTGAGAATGAACCTGAGAACACGCACAGCGTGAGGTAAAGAGATTGCTCCTTCCATACACACGGATGCTGTGAGAAACTAATTTACTACATAGAGGGGTGGGCAGATAAAAACAACACTGGCTAAATTGGTGATGAATTGCACATTTTTACATCAATCCAAATCATATTATTTATTATGCTGTAGCATTATAAAGAAATTGCAAAATGAGTCTAGAAACAATGACCTTGAAGATTTCAACTGACAGCTCTTTTAACAACCTCCCCCACCCCCAAACCTCTGGATTTTGGGCATTTCATAAAAGCTGAGGTGAAACCACTGATCTTGCTCATTCTAAACTGCCTGAAGCCACCGGAAGTGTTTGAGCTGCAATAAGGGGTGTCCTGCGTTTTAATAAAAGGAAATGCAAAGTTCACAGTGCATCCATCCTTCCTTGCACAACCTGGATTGTATATTGGGATGTATATTGCTTTTGGATGGGAAGAAAACTGAACTGAGATGGATGATGACACCAATGTTTTCTGAAGAGCTGCTTTATAGCGGATTCAAATTTGTTTCATAATTGACGAATACCGTTTAATGAATCTGAACATAGTATTTATATTAAATGAATCCCCCGATCCGAATCGTTGAAAATTGAGTATCTGTCGATATAGTCCCGATCCGATACTTGTATTTTCCTAGTGCTTGGTGCTGCACACTTCAAGTACATTTAAGTTATTAAAATCAATCCAGCGTATATTGTGGGTTTGGGTTAAGAATGCTCCTTTATTTTTTTCTTTTTATTTTTTTTGCATAGTGGATTTTCTGCATACCTATTATTAATGCAAATAGAGTATTAAAACAAATCTATCCAATGTAACGGGGCCGTGTAACTTTCTCAAATGCAAAAAGGAAATTCTAATTAAAAGATACTCTCTGTGTCAGAATGCCAGTCTGTCAGTCAAGTCCATATCAAGATTCATTACCTTAGCTTACTTTATCTTCAGAGCTCAGTTTAGTACAGAATCTGCTCTTTTAAAAGTGTTAAACAATCTGTAGATGTCGACTCAGGATCTAAGCGTGGCTTTTGACACTATCAATCCTTCTATTTTACTGAAACCTTTAGAGCAGTATTTTGGTATTAAGGCAGGAGCCTTAAATTGGTTCTCATCCTACCTTCAGGAGAAATCTTTTTCTTAAGCCATTGAAAACTACTTATTCGTTCTCTGCTGCATGCACATGTGGGTGTACTGCAGGGTTCTGTTTTAGGCACTGGTTTATTTTCCCTCTATCTTCTTCATTTAGCCAAGAACTTTGGCTAATATAATGCTTTCTTAAGCATCCTATTTTATATAATTTTAATGCAGATAATATACAGCTATATCTTCCAAAGAAACCAGATGATAATATATCTCTTCAGTCACTGTTTGGTTGTCTGAGTGAAGTTAAAAGTTGGATGGCGGATAACTTTCTTCAATTAAATGATTCTAAGATGGAAGTGTTTTTGGGCGGCTTGAAGGTGCTAACATCCTCTCAAAATCCCTTAGTCCTGTGATTAACTGTGTTGGTACTCATTCAAGCAATCTGGGTGTCATGTTTTGACCCGGCTCTTAAATTTGATAAATTAATTCAGCAAAATAAGCTTTTTTTTTAAGCTCAGGCTGATTGGTAAAATAAAATATTTTTCCCTCATAGGGATCTGGAAACCATCATGCATACATTTATTTCAAAAAGACTGGACTACTGTAAGTCATTGTATTTAGGGATTGGTTGATCTTGTTTATCTCACCTTAAGCTAGTCCAAAATGACCTTTAACGGGGAGTAGAAAAAGGTAAAGTATTACTACTGTTTTGATAAGTTTGCATTGGCTTCCTATTGAGTTTAAAATTCAGTTTAAGATTTATTGCATGTGTCAAGTCCCTGGTAGGCTTGGCACTATCCTTCCTGTCTGATCTTCCATCCTACCATCAGACCAATAGGCCTTTAAGGTCATCCAATACTTTGTTGTTGGTGGTACCAATGACACACTTGAAACTCAAGGGGGGTCGTGCATTTTCGGTGGCAGCACCCAGATTGTGGAATAATTTGCCCTTGTAAATATGATCTGCCACTTCTCTTCAGGTTTTTAAATCGTTGCTTAAAATGGCTCATGGGCTGTATAATACTTTACTATGTGTCAATTGTTTTGTTGGCTAATTTTAAAGTTTTGTTTTTTCTGTTATGTTTCTATTTTACTTTTGTACAGCAATTTGGTAGACTCTGTTTTTAAATGTGCTATACAAATCAATAAAACAAAACTAAACTAAAGACACAACCCATAGTTATGGTATACCATAAGTGTTATGGTAACGACATCTGATATAGTCTGATGGCAGATTAAAAGAACCAGTACATAAAAGACTTTCGAGTGATTCGTTACAAAAGTGTGCCTCATGTGAAACACGGAAGCTTGAACGTGCGTGTGTGACCAGAACGCATTGGCTCTTTTGCGTCACGCACACACATTTGGGCTTCTTCCTTTCCTTTTTAATGGTGGTTGGCAAACAAACATGAAGGTGCATACTGACACTAAGGATCAGGCTTACAATAATCAAAACCGATCAGTTAAAAAAATGCTTAATCAGGCCCGATACCGATTGTTGAGTTCGGCTTGGGACATTCCTAGTCTGTGAAGGAGAGTCCAAAGCAAGGACTGCTGGGACGACACTCTCCTGCAGCACTTCACAGATGATGAAAAGAATGAGAATTTTAGATTTACGTCATTGCACCATTTCTAGATCATGGTACATGTCCTATAGAATGGATGAGAAAAGGTTTAAACCACCGCTTACAATCCAAATGAAATTCATTCCGATTGATATAGTTATATGTCACTTTTTTCCCTATTCTACTTGTCCGATTACAAATGGATTATTAGGACCATGTAAACACAGCTCTGAATTGAATCTAGCTGTTTAATGACACAAGTGACATCTGTAGACTTGCTTAGCTGAACTGAACTCATAATTGATGAACTTTACAAAGTGCCAACTGAATCAACACTAAACGGACTTGAGCTTGATAATGACACTATTGTCTTCCTTAGAGCTGCATTACAGCAGAAGAGTTTGAGTTTAGAGTTTGTCGCATATCTGATGACGTTTGCATCATCAATTGCTATTTTCCTGTTTATTTCTGTGAAGCTGCTTTGAAACAATCTGTATTTTATAAAGCGCCACAAATTAAGGTGACTTGACTTGACTATTCCCTGCCGACAGAGGGTATCGTATTGACTGACGGCCAAAACTTTGACTAGAAAATTAGAAATCATCCAATTTGCAGCTTACAAGTTAACTGTAAATTATATATATATAATTTTACTATATATGCATGTAAATTAATTGTTACTTCAGATGTTATCTGTAATGTTTATGGTCTTTTTGGGCAGGATAAGCGATTGTCACGATCACCGACTCCATGACCTCCCTCTCTGGCTGCCAGAGGGCGCCGTCACCCGAATACTGACTTTCCCTTACGAACTGCATCTCCCATAGTACATCATTCCTGGACTAATCCCGCATCCACCTGCCATCACTGATCACTCACGCACCTGCATCTCGTTCCATACACATAAAAACCACGCTCACATTACAACCAGTGCCAAGTCTTGTTTTGCTGTTGTGAACATTTCTCCCGTGTTTCTGCCTACCTGTGTTTGACCCCATCTGATCTGATCTTCTTGTTGCCTGCCGCCTGCCTATTGACCCTCTGCCTTGTATCTGGATTCTGTTTTGCTTGCTGCCTGCCTCTGAACCCTTGCCTGGATTATCACCTCGTCTCTGCCTGCCCTGCTCTGTCCATTCTGCCCATGCCTGACCTTTTCCTGTCGACTACTCTATAAATAAACCTGTTGCAAATGGACCTGACAGATTCTGATGATTCATTACAGCGATAAACCTATCAGAAATCATTAAGATGACACTGATGGCACACTTTACCTACCACAAAATATATTTATTTTGTACATACTTAAGGCCCTTTCACACTGGACGCGATTTTGACGCACGAATCATTCGCGCGATGGTTTTATTTTTCGATCAGCTGTTTGTGTAATGAGTGCTTCCAC
>FLSR01000534.1:216791-262106 GCA_900092035.1 Leuciscus waleckii
ACCTTCAACACCCATAATGCTCTGTGCATGTTGCCATCCAAGGCCACTCCCACCAGTCTGCCATGAATACACTTACCAGAGTCAAACCGCCTTGCTTTAGTAGGAAATACTATTCAGCAAACTTTTAGTCATAATGGTGATGACTTGTATTGTTCCCGGGTGCAATAATTCAAAGAGTAAATGTTCAGCAGGACTGATTTACTAACTTTCGGTTCTGCCAGCTCCAGCCAACCCATGGAAGCAAAACCGTGACATGCAGATAAGAACGTTTTCCGGCAGACTGTTGCTGACAAATAAACGTGAATTTCTCGGTCCAGGTAACATAGAGAACGAGTAATCATTGTTCATATACATATATTACCGACAAAATCGGTGGAATTTTGAACAGTCAATGATGACAGAATTTACATTTTCAGCAGAACTATCCTGAACTATAAGTCCATAAGCATCAGATGTCAGTAGTAGGGCATCGGGGGTCTCTCGGTTTTGTGAGACACTGAAGAGGTCTGCAGGTTTAGTTGTGTTTGGGAGGTTGTATTATGATATATAGACAGATTCAACCCTGCTCAGCCTGTCACCCAGGAAGCCACTGGAGCCCCTTGGCATGTCAAGCTTCTGGTTTGATTTAATAAACAGGAAAAATATAGACATTCCTCTAGGCCTGGGGAAA
The DNA here is from genome assembly GCA_900092035.1 of Leuciscus waleckii. Taxonomy (NCBI): domain Eukaryota; kingdom Metazoa; phylum Chordata; class Actinopteri; order Cypriniformes; family Leuciscidae; genus Leuciscus; species Leuciscus waleckii. The sequence goes on from FLSR01000534.1 coordinate 217,462, forward strand.
TGATGTACCGGTCAAAATACTGATAAGGATTAGGATGGGACTTGCTGCCATTTGTTATGTGGGTACTTTAAGCCAGAGTCGATTCACAACAGACAAGTGATAAAGTACTAAAGTATATTATATATATTTTTTTTTATTATTAAAAACAGTTTTAAATTAAAGTTGTGCATAATCAATTTACAAAAATAAAGAAATATAAAAATACAAAATGTACCAGGGCTCAAAAGATTGAAATAATGAAGTCTCTTATGCTCACCAAGGCTGCATTTATTTGAATACAAGTACAGTAAAAACAGTAATATAGTAATAACGATAACACCAGAGCAACAGCCCCTCTCACCCTCTCACGTTATCCCCCTCTCTCCAGCATCACTTCTCTGCTTCTCAGAGAAAACTGAAGAACTGGTGTATGCTGGAACCAAACTATCCCACTCTATTGCTGTGAGACCCCAGATATCAACCAAAAAACGTATGGCCCCGCAACCACCAAAGCCTGCGAGCCCAGCTCGCCCTCGCCCTCCTCCTGTGAGAGCTCTTCGGCCTCAAAGCCAGGGCCCACACCCTCCTCCATCGCCTCTAGGTGAACCAAAAACAAATGATAGCAGGTCTCAGTGATATGTTTCGGGTCCCCGCTATGATAACAGTAACTTTCTCAAATGTTTACAGAACAAGCGGGAACCCAGTGTATCTTTCTCTATTGCTGTTCTATTACATGATAGAAAGTCTAAGGCCTTCTCAAGCCGTATAGCAAACCCATCTAATCTGGTGCCTATTGCACGTCAAACTAAGATTGCTGTGGGGAAAAAAAGTAAGACTGTTAAGTTAGCAATTTTAAACATCCGCTCACTTAAAAATAAATCACTTCTAGTCAATGACTTAATAACCACAAACAACCTGGATTATATGCTTCTAAATGAAACCTGGCTAGAACACAGCTGCAGTGCAACAATCCTCAATGAAACAGCCCCTCCTAACTTTACTTTTATGAGTGTCTGCAGAGCTGTTAAAAGAGGTGGGGGTCTAGCTGCTCTTTTTAAAAATATCTATCAATGTAAGCAAATATCATTTGGGAACTACTCGTCTTTCGAATATCTGGGTATTGTATTAAAAGGTGCTCCACGCATTTTACTCATCATTATTTACAGGCCTCCAAAATACTCTCCAGCCTTTGCTGAGGAATTTACAGAACTGTTAACAACAAGTACCTCAGAGTCTGACTGTTTTGCCATTGCTGGAGATTTTAACATTCACATAGATAATGCAGAAAACAAAATGGCAAAAGAAATACCAAGGGTTCACTCTAAGCATGGCGAGTCCGCTCCTACAGTGGTCACATTCAAATCCAGACTCAAAACACATCTAGCTGTGCTTTTAATGAATGAGCAATGTGCCAATGTTCGTCCGACTGTTTGCACTGTATTTATTTCCTTTTATTCTAAACTGGTTTAATTATTCTTAGTTTTTTTGATTATTTTAATTCCTTCTATGTAAAACACTTTGAATTTCCATTGTGTATGAAATGTGCTATATAAATAAACTTGCCTTGCCTAATATGGTGAACTTTTGTTACAATAAAAAATAACTTTTGTGGAAACTGCAATACACTACCATTTTAACTTGAAGTAAGATCTTTTTTAAAATAAATTAATACTTTTATTCAACAAGGGCACGTTAAATTGATTCAATTGACAGTAAAATATATATAATTTTACAAAAGTTGTTTCAAATGTTGTTCTTTTGAACTTTCTGATCATCAAATAATCACAGTTTTTACAAGAATATATAGCAGCAAAAAGTGTTTTCAATATTGCTAAGACATTAAGAGTCAATAATAATAACTGATCACCAATAATAAATGATAATAATTCAGCATCAAATGAGCATAATACAATTATTTCTGAAGGATCATGCGACACTGAAGACTGGAATAATGATGCTGAAAATTCAGCTTCGACATCACAGAAATAAATTACATTTTACCAATTTTAAATATAAAAGTTATTTTAAAATGTAATATTTCACAATTTTAAATATGCAGCCCGCAGCCTTTAAACTTCTTTCAAAAACATTAAAAAAAATGTATTTATTCCAAACTTTTGATCCCCAGTATTACAAAAATGCTAAATACTTAATATATAATATTGTAATATATTTCTGCATTGTGAATATCCGACCTCACTCGTACGAATTCCTAAGATTTTTGCTAAAACATATTTTATGAGTTCACTTTACGAGAATTGTATGAATTCGTACGAATGACCTACAACTAAACCTACCCATCACTGGGGTTTAGACAAATCGTACGAGTGAGGTTACCTTTTACTCACTCGTACACATTGGTCGTGAGATAGCATTGGAATATCCCGATTCTGGAATTCTACTGGATTTTAGAATTTCAATGACAGTGTGAAAAATGTCAGGAATACATACTGTGAGACAATACGACATTAAAAACAGTCTTACGTAAATTTGGCAGCAGTGACATTTTTAATGCTGCACAAATGCAATGCTATCACATCACATCACATCATTATACAAGACTGACTGAACCGATTTATGAATTTGGATGTATTGAAGGACAGAACACCTGGATGATGGTGATCTTATGCAGATAGTAAAAGTTTCTCTCTTTAAATAGGCAGACTTTGAGAGTTTTAAGGTTCTGCTGGCTCTGATCCAGCTCAACGTGCAAGGGCTTTTCAGGTCTGCTAGAGCTCTCATCCATTACCAAAGCAAGTCATAAAATGGCAGAGAGTTCATCCATTTACATGCACGTCTGAGAATAAACAAGCCCCACACATTTAAATTTAAAAGATCACTTAGGAGGAGTATTTCAGGTCACTTTTACTTTCCTTGATGTATGGACCATTTGATTCAGCCAAATGCATTATGTATTTAGCTAAATCACTAAATCATATAGCCTAAGCTTTTCCCCCTTTTTCCCTGCTTCATATAATAATAATATTAATACATACGTGAATATAAATATGCGAAGCATAGATTTGCCATGTATTTCTGCATAAATTGGTCATACAAAATTCACAGTGCAAGGTAGAAAAATATGTTAACCTGGATTTTAAAGACTAATTGACCATCCTTTGGCAGCAATAACCTCCTCAAAATGTTTCCTGATATCAGTGCTGCACTACACCGCGTTCCAAATGATTATGCAAATTATATTTTACCCTGATTTTCCTAAATAGTCTATGTAAATGACAGTCAGTATAACTTTTAAGTCACCAACCGTTAGGGTATAAATCGCATTTCATTGATCAAACCACCCAAAGAAAACATTTTTTTTTTTTTTTCCTATCACACCACAACCTGTCCAACAGAGGGAAAAATAAAAAAAACTCAAAATGCACTGATCCAAATTATTATGCACAACAGAGTTTGAAAACATGTTATAGGTTGTAAAGAACTGAAAATGGTAATTTGTTGAATTTGCAACATTAGGAGGTCATATTTACTGAAATCAAAAGCTATTTCAATCAAACAATCTTAACAGGGCAAGTTAAATGTTAAGAAATCCTTATTTGATATCACCTTCACAATTCTTGCATCCATTGAACTTGAGTTTATGGATTTTCTGCTTGAATTTCTTTGCAGAATGTCAGAATAGCCTCCCAGAGCTGCTGTTTTGATGCAAACTGCCTCCTTGACCCTCATAGATCTATTGCTTGAGGGCGCTCCAAGGTTCTTAATAGGGTTAAGGTCAGGGGAGGGAGTTTCTCTCCTTTTATGCCCATAACAGCCAATGACACAGAGGCATTCTTTGCAGCATGAGATGGTGCATTGTCATGCATGCAGATGATTTTGCTACGGAAGGCACGGTTCTTCTTTTTGTACCATGGAAGAAAGTGGTCAGTCAGAAACTCTATATACTTTGCCGAGGTCCTTTTGAGACCTTCAGGGACCCTAAAGGGGCCTACCAGCTCTCTCCCCATGATTCCTGCCCAAAACATGACTCCGCCACCTCCTTTCTGACGTCGCAGCCTTACTGGGACATGGTGGCCATCCACCAACCATCCACTACTCCATCCATCTGGACCATCCAGGGTTGCACGGCACTCATCAGTAAACAAGACTGTTTGAAAATTAGTCTTCATGTATTTCTGGGCCCACTGCAACCGTTTCTGCATTCAGTGAGCATTGGTTAGGGTGGCTCTGGAGGATCCTACACCTTGAGGTCCATGGGACTCCAGAGGCACCAACAGCTTCAAATACCTGTTTGCTGCTTTGTAATGGCATTTTAGCGGCTGCTCTCTTAATCCGATGAATTTGTCTGGCAGTAACCTTCCTCAATATGCCTTTATCTGCACAAACCCATCTGTGCTCTGAATCAGCCACAAACCTCTTCACAGTACAATGATACCACTTAAGTTTTCGTGAAATATCTAACGTTTTCATACCTTGTCCAAGGCATTGTACTATTTGACGATTTTCCGCAGCAGAGAGATCTTTTTTCTTTCCCATATTGCTTGAAACCTGTGGCCTGCTTAATAATGGAACATCCCTCTAAGTAGTTTTCCTTTAATTTGGCTCACCTAGCAAACTAATTATCAAAGGTGTGTGAGATTGATTGAAAAACAAAATATTTAATGTTTATGGCATTTGATTCCAATTTGCATAATAATTTGGAGCGCGGTGTAGTGTCAGGAAGAGTTTTCCACCATTCCATTCCTTTTTTTACAAAACTGTTTCACTTCAGCAATATATTGTTGTGAATTGGTCTCCTGAGATCACACCAAAACACCTTTATCGGGTTGAAAACAGAACTCTGACTGGGCCACATCAGAAGACATATTTATTCTGTTGATTTATTGCTCTTACTGTTCTCCAGCCTTGTTTCATGACGCAACTTACACATCAACTGGTCTGAGGCCCAGTTTACACCTGGAATTGAGATGTGTTTTAGTCGATCAGATCACAAGTAGACGAGGGAGACACATTCCCGTTTACACCTGGTGTTTTAATCCATCTCTTTTGTCCACTTTCAACCATTTCTGTCCTGATTTCTTCGAAGGGAGGGCCAATGAACGGGTATGGTGAGTGTATGGGCTTTTTAAGATTTGTCGATCTAATGGACGAAATAAGCTTGCGCGATTTACATATGGATGTGACTGGAGACGACAGAAAAACATACAGAGAGCAGCAGCAGCTTTGTTTCTGCTCTGACAGCTGCAATGCCACGCCGAAACGGTGCGTATCAGAAATCAGGAATGGTGAGAGAACTTTGAGAAGCTTCGAAACTCCTGCGAATCATTGGTTTAGAACCAGTGATCGGAGCAGGTATCAAACTGCCAAAGTCACGTGAGTTCAGTAAACGAGGCTTCGTTACAAGTCATAACTGTTTCGAAATGATTCAAAATTTCAATGTTTCGCTACTAGGGGTGATCTAATGAACATACAGTTGACTTAGATATGATTTTTTACCTGATCTTGGTTACATTTTATACATTTGTTTAATGATGCATTTGTATAAAAAAAGAGGAAGAGTTGCAGTCTCTTATTGGTCTGTTAGCTCTCCATAAAACAAAAAAACATGCCCTACAATTTTATAAAACTATCACATATTATAAAGACACTTGCATTAATCTAATTTAATAGATTACACCTTCATTAAAACATTTATAATTGGTTTGTAAAATGTGTTTTTACACAGTCCTGACCAGCAGGGGTCAACAGTGTGTGGCGTTATGAGCACTTCGGAACAGTGAATCATTTTGCGAAGCAGTGGTTCAATTGAACCAAAGTTTAAACTTAGGTCTACAGGCCCAACAAAGTTTAAATCTCGACTGGCTAGAGTGCTTCCCATAATCTTTAGGCATTAGGTCAGTAGGCAGACAGTAAGCAGTCTTTTTGTGGCTGTTGAACACATTCAACACATGAGGTGCTACGCTATGCTACGAAAGCAATCCGATCAAATGTGTTTTCGACTACCTCTGGAAGTGCTTGAAAGTGGAACAGCTCAAAACGTTTGAGACCCTGTTTACACCTTTATTTAGCATCGTACACGTGATCGGATTGACGAAAAGGCTTCTTAATACCAGATGTAAACAGGGCCTTAGAGATGCAGTTAAATTCTACGGCAAAATTTACTGATAAACTTGGGATTTAATTTGGGGGGTTTTGGGATATTTTGGGGGGGTTTTTTTTTTTTTTTTTGGCGGTTTTTGGTAGCCTATTTTTTTTTTGGCAGTTCTAGGTAGCCTACTTTTTTTATCTCTCCAGTCAACAATTCTTAATCTCAGATATTCTGAGATGTGTTGTTCAATGGATGGTTTCTTTTGAATAGCGAACTCATTGTTTTTATAAGGCAGAGAGGTTCAGCTGATGGAGAAGTCATTAGCCTACAGGTTCACATACTTTTCCACCCTGAGCAATGAATGTATACCCAGTCTGTTCAATAAAGGCAGTAAACTGAACAATAGCTATGTTTCCATTCAAAGTCGTTTGAGAGTTGTGAGAGTTCTGTGAGGGAATCACACCCACCTATTTTGATGACAGACATTGGCTCAGGCATTTCGGAATGACCAAACCAACATTTTAGATGATGTGTGATGAAATCGCTAGTAATTATTAAAAAGCAAAACTATTTGGGAGCCATTTGGATGTGTGTTAAATATGCAGATGAATATGCATGGAGGATATTACATTCTGTTCTGCTTCCTCTCACATGTTCGCACGAGAGGATTGTGCAGAGATAACAGTCACATGTTAAGGCTCTTCCATATCTATGTTGACCATGCGTGACCTTTTAAAGAAAGACGTGTGGAATTTTTTCAGATAATGCAGATAGTTTGTCCATGAAATGTAAAATTATGGTAGTGTTATTCCCCCATAGTTAAAATAAAAACGTGTAATAATGAAGTGTAAAATGATTCCCAGGTTTATGATGCAGTTTTTTACCCCCTTCAGTGCTCTCCAAATTTCTCATTTCAGAAATATGATCATTTCATTACAGCCGACTTTTTTTCAATTTGCACCATTTTGTTGGGTCATTTCTGAGTTAAGTAAATAATTTGCAAAAGCAGTTCACAAAATGGCACCATTTGATACACTGCCCTGCATCTGTGCCAGACAGTGTACTATTCCGTTGTGTTTCCCCCAGCGTAAAATATTGCACTTAAAATCAATTAAAGTCTTTCTGTTCCAAGAGAATATTATTCTAACTTTTTTGTGTTATATGTAATATTTCAGTGGTAATACAACTCTAAAACATTCTAGTAAATATATGTAGTTAAATATTAATACTTATTACATGATCTCATCCCTTAGATTCTTCTTGCTAATTGCTTACTTCGTAAACATTAGAATTCAGGAATCACATATGCATATCGGCCCCTGACCCCTTTTTCTTTGTAAACAATGAGCACTCAATAAATAAGTAGCAGTCTATTGTTTATTGTTTACAGAGTGTATTGTTTGCTGTTTATTGTCATGTCTGTAAGTTGCACTGCAGACCTAGTGAAATAGCATTTTGTTGCCTCTATACTGTACATGAATATGTAGAATGACCATAAACCAGACTTGACATTTGGCCTGTCGTTTTATCTCTAAAAATAATTATATACATAATAAAATGAATCAAATAGGTGACACTTAAGTGACTGAGGGGGACAGTGCCAGTTGTGCTGTACAGTATGTGAACATCATGGGCATGTGTTTGGATTTGTGTGCAAGAAGTCACACATTTGAATAGCTGAAGAGTACATTTCAACAGTAAAAACAAATAGATCCTAAGCACAGACTGATAGTGAGTCTTATTAGGACAGACTAAACTCAGTGCTGACTCAATACTCCAGTAACACATTCACACTATCACTTACTGTAGTTCTAAATGTAATATCGGTTTAGGAAAGCGTTCTTAGCATCATAGGGTTTCATTTTACTGGTCGCAGCACCTGCCAGGTTACATTTTGAGAATGCATTCATGTTCATTCAACTGTGTGCTCACTTCATTAAAAAGCTGTGAGCGTTGAAGGTCAAATAATTCATGCAAGCATGCATGCCAAAGTATTTCTATACCTCGCTTACATAAGTGAGCGAGCGATGAATGAATAAATGAATGAATGAAATGACACTAGCGTATTCTGAGCAAACTTGGTTTGTGTTATGACATCCAGGAACCGAAGGTACCTGCAAAGTTTTGGTGCAGTGCCACCTAGTGGTCAATATGAAAAATGGCCTTTTTTGCTTTATAACCGCAATGAACAGTTTGGCCAAAAATTACAAAACTCTTTAGATTCGGTGTAGCATGCTGAGTCAAACGATACCCAATTTCCCATATCGGCAATTTTAGGCATCGGCCATTTTTAATTTTGTCATAAAATGCTATATTTTATGAACGCATTTGACGTATCGTTACGAAAGTTGCTCTGATGCTCGCAGAAATGCTGTATTATTGTGCCTTCTTTGTGCTTGGCCCCTTAATTGCGGTTTGCAGAAATTGCGGCTTGCAGAATTGTTTTAATAAAATTATTTTATAACATTATATATGTATTTACTGTCACCTTTGATCAGTTTAATCATAGAAGTGCCCCAAGCACTCCCATTCAAAAGGCAATTTGACCTAAAACGAAAATACGGTCAAACTTAAAAGTGGCGTTTCCATTCTAAATCTAGACCCTAAATTGCATTTTGGCGAGAGTTACCCTTTAATGACTGCTTGCAGCTATATTTATTATAAAAAAATAAAAAAATCTAAGCAAACAATATAATCCTTTATTTATCCTTTGGATGTGTCAAATAAGTAAATGTACTCTATAACTTAAAGAGCTCTGCCAACATTTTAGAATGAGGCATTTATGTTTGTTTTTTTTTCTTCTTTTTTTATGTAAAATTATTCTTCAAGTTTAGACAGAAGCTGTGTATGAGGAGAAACCTATCTCCCATCCTTTTCACACAACAGTGGAGTGTACACCAATTAAAATGAAAATCTATACGGCTGTCATCTAATCATTTCACTGCTCACTGGATATAAGCTATGATTTCTTAAGGAGAGATGACTGGAATTAAACGAAAAAAAGAAAAAAAAAATGCAGGGAGAGGCTGCATGTGCAGAAAAAAAGCCAATCATTTTTGATTGACTCCTTGTATTTACAGAAAAATGCTGCTGACAGCCGAGGCAATTATGAGAGCTTGAGGGATGACAGGGATGGTTCAAGGGAACGGACTGACAAGTGACAGAGCTATGTTTCTCATCCCTGGCATGAGCGCATTCCGGATATAATAATTCCATGATAATGTACCTGATGTTTCCTCTTTTAGAACACGTCTTTGGTCTGTTTGAAATTTTAAAAACTCCATCCATGTGTGATAACTCAGTGTATTCTCGGCGTATCTAGTAATTCATTTGATGTAATATAACGTCAGTTCACTGTCACTGGCCATCTGGTCACAAGCTAAAATCCAATTGCCGTGCTCCAACATGGCACCCAATCAGGGTGTGCAGGTCCACCATAAAACAAAAATGTTGTATGAAATAGTTAGGTATAACATTTCAGTGTTATTTCTTACAAAAAAAATTATCAGTGAAGTTTTGTTTAAATACTATAAATAATATACATATCAGTCAATCCTGTGCATGTCCTAAAATATCAGACAATTTGACATTTTTGTAAATGTTAAAGCAAAATGTCATATTTATGAATAAATAATACATACTTTTAAAAATAACTTTCAACTAATTAAAAATCTTTTTTTGTAATATTTAAGATAAGTGTAGTGTACACCACCAACCACAAACTTTTGCACAATAGTGTACACCTTGAAGACATGTTTAAGTTTTTGAATGCTTTTGAAATGTGTCTTTTGCTCACCAGGGTAGCATTTATTTATTAAAAGATACAGTGAAAACAGTTATATTGAGAAATATTATTACAATTTAAAATAACTGTTTTCTATTTGAGTGAGTTTTAAAATGTAATTTATTCCTGTGATGCAAAGCAAATTTTTTTGCATCATTACTCCAGTCTTCAGTGTCACATGATCCTTCAGAAACAAAATGTGTTGCTAATTTTTTATATATATTTTTTATATTTTTTCCCCCCCCCCCCCAAAAGTTAAAAGGAACAGCATTTATTTGAAATAGAAATCTTCTGTAAGATTCTACAAGTATTTACAGTCACTTTTGATCAGTTGTATGCATCATTGCTGAATTAAACAAAGAAAATCTTTTCTAAAATGATTCAAATGATTGTACATTTCAAAGAACTTGTCACATTTTAAAGGTACAATATGTAAGATTTTTGTAATACAATATCCAAAAATCACTTGCACAGTGTGATATATTTCCTGCAGTTGTGTACTTACAATATCCCAAAAGTTCACAGAGATTTTTAATTTCAGAGAAATTTAAATTTTAAATAATGGCTCGTCCCTGGTCATTGTCGCCTGTCAATGACGTAATATCCGTGTTATCCCTGGTTTCTGCTCGTACTGCCATAGTAACCATGGCGACAGATGTGGACAACTGCGTTATGTCTAGCGGCACGCTCACACTGTTGTAGTTTCGTTCAAACATTTTGGACCATGGCAAGCAGACTTTGGGACAAAAGGAGAACTAAAACGTGGATCAATATCAGCATGGCGTTTTCGAGATGCCGAGAGCTTCACGTCCGCGACTAACTTTGACTTGATGAGACGCACTTGCGGGTAGTTCGGAAGAATGAAATGTCCTTATTCCTTTATATCTGCGGGACTCGCGTTTGACGCTGATATCTGTCTCTCATTAGCAATCGCGACCTTCTTCATACCACAGTCATGTTAAAAACATCAATGTATTCACTCATCCATAACATTATTACATCCATCAGCATGATGACAAGATCCATAATTCCGCTTATGCGTCATCAACCTATGCCTTTGTTATTGTAAGAGATTAGCGACTCCTAGTGGCGAAAAAAATATATATATTGTAGCTTTAAACTACTTTAAAAAATCTCTAAAAAAATATAATATTTTCTTTATTGAGGAATTTTTTTTCGCTGACCCACAATCTAACATCACATTCATTCATTAAGTTTCTCTTCGCTTCTCATGCGATCCCAGTAATGTCTAATACATCCTGGAATTCCTCCCTCCACCAGTGACTAGAACAGTAATACACTGCATTACACACAAGACAGATAAAGAGCACACAGCTTCCCCTGACGGGTCCTTTTACAGGCAGATTTCAGGTAAAACTTCTTAAGAATTCCACCGTGAATATAAATTGCTCTTGATATGTAAAATCACCTAGACTCAGAGCCAATAAAACAGGTCCTCTGTGATACTAATCTAGTATGTCATCCAAAATTATAGTCTGGTCATTTCAAATGCTTTTGAAATCAAATAAGATAGTAAGAGAAGTATCCTTTGTTGGATCCACTATGAGATTTGCAACTGCCACTCTAATGTTCTCAGGCTCAGACTGTGAGCTACAATCAGATTCCAGTGCATTCTGGGCAAAACAAGAGCTGTAAGACATTCCAGACATCATTATGGATTGTGAGACAGCTGGAGTCGAGAATACACCTACACACACCAGCTAGTACATACAGAGAAACAATGTACAGCGATCTGGCATCAGCAGGCCTCTCTCGCTGTCGTTTTGGTCTAGAAACATAAGGCCAGGGCTGCGCCCACCATTGAGGTCCCCGAGGCCCGGACCTCAGTATTTTACAGAGTTTTATATCATAAAGGATGTGAAATAATTGCCTAATGAAAATGAATAAAAATCTGTTGCTCTTAGTAAGGTTTTTATGAATATTAAGGAGGTAGTCTGAAATGTGGGTGTTTATTTTGACAACAATCTAAGCTTTGAAAATCATGTTAAGAAGTTGGTTCAGTCTTGTTTTTATCAGTTAAGAAATATTTCCAAGGTGAGGTGGTTTTTGAGTTTGAATGATACAGAGAAGCTTGTTCATGTTTTTATTTCATCCCATCTTGCTTATTGTAATGCTTGTACTCTATCATGGTTACAATTAGTATAAATGCAAAAAAAATCATCTTTTTGTGTTTTAGGGTGTGATATTTTATATGTCTATTACATTTTGCTTGTTTATACATGCTCTTTATGACCTTATTCTTACTGATGTTTAATGTGGTCTTATATTGTGTAAATTTTGCCTTTTTTTTTTTTGTTTTTTTTTTTTGGTTTTGCAAACTTAAAAAAAACATTTTGGTTGTGCAAACTTAAAAGAAACATTTCATTTGATAATTTGGTATAATATGGTAACATTACTTTTGGATGTTCTCTGGATGTTCTAAAAAAAAAAAAAAAAAAAAATTAAAAATTAAAAAAAAAATTTTTTTTTCCAAAAATTAAAAATTCAATGAACAATTATTTTGTGCTAAATGTTTTGACAACATTATTAAATACTAAATGACTCTGAACAAATGTTATATTAATATTACTGGAAGTGCGCTTGTTCACAGCTGTAAGACTGGAAAAACTGGAAGAACTGGAAGAGAGGGCAACTCTCTGAGAAAAAGTCAGTATCATCCTAATCTATATCTCTTTCCCTTGACCCACCATTCCTTCTCTCCCTCATGCTGAGATCACCAAAATTCACCCAAAAATCTATATGGTTTAATGTGAACAATTATCATACAACACTATACATGTCAGGTATCATTTGAAATGTCTCAGTGCAACTGGTACAAAGGTCTCATCCCCAAAGAAGTAAACCAAAAGGTAATAAAGTTTTTAAGAGTTTAGAGATATCTTGCTTACAGAGGAGGGTGGGTCTTTCATCCAAATAGCATCCTGCCCTCTAAAGGTGTAAACTCTGGAGACAGTGATTAATGCATAGTCCCATTATTAGCATATGTTTAGGTTTCTTTCTTGGTCTGAGTATATCAAGAAATGTCTCAAGAGGCTCGGCGAGATTTGTAATGAGATCCACCCTCAGCATTATGTATTTCCTGAGTCAGGTACACCTTTTACTCTATCTCTGAGCATTTTATGTTATTGTATTGATTATCTTTGAACTTATTATGATGTAATTGGTATGATACATTTACCTGAAATAATAAATTGTTTACATTTGGATTTATTCTGACTAGATTATGTTGATCCATTGTTACCGCAAATCTGCATCAAAACTGCATAGAGTCCAGTTTTGAGTGGAGCATAGGGCACACCAACTGCGATTTTAGAGTTCCGGCTAATATTTGGCACTAATTCAAGTGTACTTGGTTTGTAAAGGCTAAAAGGGAATTTCCGTTTCAACAAAATGTTGCTCGACCAACCTAAGTAGGGTGAGTCTTATCTCTGTTTATGTAATGTTACTTTAGTTAAGTGTATGTGGGAAACCATGGCATGACCAAACCAAGCTACTATCAGAGAAGTCATTTTGGTCGGCTTATATCTGTAGTAGTGGTCATGACCTCTATCTAAAGAAAATGTTACTTTAATTCAAGTGTATACAACCAAGGGGGCTATACAAAATATCTTAGAGTAAGCTTGAATGTGACCGTCTACGATATTAGCCAATTACCTCTGTTTAGTGACCCAAAACTGATGAGTTTGTGATCGTGGGCCCACATAATATGAACGGCCGGTGTGAGGAGGACCCTGTGCGACTTTGGCACCCGAGTGAACGAGGATAATAAGAGTAAAGAGTTAAATAGAATCATCAAATGTGCTGCTAAACTATTATATAAATGACCAATAACTAATTGGCATTCTAACCTAAATTCGAGGTCGTGATAAAATGGAGTCAGATAAAAGCCTCATTGGACTCAAACTACTTTGCCACACGGAAAAGACAGTAAAACAGTAAACCTTCACCTGCTTATCGGAAACTGTCTTTGGACCGATTGGGCAGGCCTTACACAACTTTGAGAGAACGTTCCCTGTTTGCTGGGATGGAACCTTCAATTCATGTGATGTGACACGTCAACTAACGGGAGGCAAACACATTTTGATGATTTAATGGAACATAATTGTGGTTTCTGGGTTCACAGCTTTATCCTTGATCCAGACATGCTCTGTTCTTTGTAGGACTTGTCTTGCTGTAATGTTAGATTGATTGGCACTCGTTTCAAAGAGACGGTGCTCTTTGTTCAGTGAGGTGATTCACTTTTCTCATCCTCTTTTTGTACCTGTGGATTTCTGCCAGAGGTTGACACTCTCTCTGTCCTTTTCTGTCTGTTCCACTGAGATGAGAAACAGAACGGGACTTTGTAGATCAAGGTTTGCTCACATATATTAGGACCAGGGTTGGATGAATCACTTATTGGATAGAGCAGAAGTGTCCGCAGGGCCGTAGGTGGGATTTTTGGGCACGGGATTGCTTTGGCCCCTGACTTTAAGTTAAGACTAAGACCTACACCATGGCCTATCGAAAAATCGAAAGCGCAATATGGCTTAGTGCAATTACAAAAAGGCTGTAATTTTATTAACCAAACATATGTGCTGTGTGTTTCAGAATGAAGTGTGGTACTGTGTGTATTTACACACGAACAGCTCATAATTCATCGTTTTCAGCGTCTCAGAGCATCTTGGTTAGCAGTAAAAGCTGCAAACTCCATCTGTGCATGTGAGTTTGGGTCGCTTATAATGTGCATTTTGAAATGCAACTTGTTGTCCCAAATTTCATAAAATCATACTTGAGTAATTAACATTTTAAACAAACTAAAACCCATTTTCCCTAAAAATGCTACATGTAAAATTTGAATTAACTTGATTAAAAACCTTTTCAAGTGTATAAAATTGGAATGGTTTAACATTTAAAATAAAGAAATTAAGACATTAATATATAATGCATAGCAGCCCATTGCAGTTTTACACATTTATATAAAATAAAATTAGTATTGTTTTTATCAAATGCTCTTTTAAAGTACAACAGTATTATTATAATAGTACAATATTTCTTATTTTGTTTAATATTTTTTTTATTAATAATCATAAAAATCTTACTATTATCATTATTATTTTAAAGTTCTACTGAATGGGTCTGAAACAGTACGAATGAGGCGTGGCCTATGTTAATTCAAGTGTAAAGATTATTAATTTTATTTTTTTCTTGTTTATTCTCTTTATAGTTCTAAAAAAAAGTTTAAGTTAGTTCTTGTAAAGATGCATGCATGAACACATGTTCCAACTTTTGCCTTTGACACAAGTCCTTGCCAAGAACTGCCAGAAATGGAAAGAGCAGTCTAAACGTGCATCTGCCGTGGTGCCCTGACGATCCAATGGATTACTGGAAATTGGATGTGACTTGATATAACTTGTGTTGCCATTATCAAAAAATGTTCATTAATGGTATGGTAGGCAATTTTTGGAGAGGCTAGCAATAGCAAGCTAGCTTTGAAAGCATAGATCCCACCCTCTCTTCAGAGTGTCTCCAAAGCCACGCCTCCTTCAAAACATATGAACACACACAGCAGGGAGCAAACAAAACCGTCATGAGAGACGGCGTTAAATGACATCATATCTCAAAGCACACAACATTACAATAATAATAAACATAAACAACTTAAAGAACGCTGACCTGTAACACCTGACTGCTGCAGATCCATTTTGCCGTTGATGATGTTGCCATTGAAATGCATACATTCAAGTCACAAACCGGTCCGAGTTTAACGTCACGTGTTACGATCTCTTTCACATTACAATAGTTATGGCGTGAACGCAGCATAAGCTTGTTGTTTAAGTTCATGAGGAACTGTGAAAGGTAGCTGCTGTTAAGATAGTCGTGGTCGGTGACGTATGTCTGTCTAACTCTGCATAGCATGAAACACGCTGATGATGCGTGATGTCTGCACGAGTAGGGTGTGAGGAGGCATGAAAATACATACTCTGACAGGCAGTTAGGACATCGTATCATTGCAGTTAGGACATCGCATCATTGCATTTGGACCGAATACAATGATTGGACGAACGTTTTATGATCCCACGCCTTCCACAGACGATATATATAAATACATTTAGACCACTTAACTTAGTGATTGCTATCAGGATGTGAAGACACTTTCAACCAGCATAACAAAATGATGTTTTATTAACAAAGTTCGGGAGGAGCACGTTCAGATAATTAAACCTAATTAAACACCTGTGGAGCACATTCAGATAATCAAACTTAATTAAACACGAGTGGAGCACACTAATCAACCCAATCAACGAGTTACACAACATACATTATATACATACACATATTTCATATATATATGAAGAGTTCAGATACAAAAGCCTCTAAGTGCCATTTGAAATTTTCTTCTAGAATGATTATTTTTTTTTTATCAAGCTCGTATATTTAAGTTCAGTAATTTCACTTAAATGACAATGAATAGGTTATCTGCTGTACCGTACATCCGCCTTGGCCGTACCTCTAAGTGCCATTGAAATTTTCTTCTAGAATGATTTTGATCAAGCTCGTATATTTAAATTCAGTAATTTCACTTAAATGGCAAATCAAGCTCGTATATTTAAGTTCAGTAATTTCACTTAAATGACAATGAATAGGTTATTTTCATATTCTGGGTTCGGGCCAAATTCCGAGCCCGGAGCCCTCCCCTGGACAGCATGCCAAATACGCATAATCTTTACTCTGTTTAATATGATGTAAGTGTGAACTCGTGAAACATGTTTCAGGAACAAATCACCTTCCCTGCCTTTAACTTTACCATTCAGTGATAATATTTCCACGTGCTTTCCATCATTTTGACAGATAACAAAACTGCTTTATAAAGATTGCAGTAAACACTGCTAATAGGGATAAAAAGTGAAAAAGGGAGACAATTATTTTTTTAAAGCACCCGTGTCATAACAAACCTGGAAAGAGACGTGATGTTCTTAGTGCATTCCAGTGAAATATTCATGGGATATATCGTAAATTAAATTGGGAGAGCAGACCATAAATTCACAGTATATGTTGTCTTTTTTCATATTGTTCCAGTGGATACAAGGGCAAAAAAAGAAATATAATCAGGAGGAAAAGAACTCAGCAGACTGAAAAGAGCTCTTGCCAGAAATATTCGTGTGATACCGTCACATTAAAATACCAAGTCACATTATTCTGCTGAAATCTGAAAGCTCATTTAGTCAAACTGATAGTTACGTTTTTTTCTTTATTCCATTCACTAAAGTATTCCACAACAATTGATCGAAGCCTCTCTCTGAAAAGCTTGCAGTTTGTCAATAAAAGTTATTGTATAGTTAACTGCAGCTGAGGGTTTTATTTTTGTGTCTTACTAGACAGTGAATAATATATGAGATATGAGGGAACAGTTGGTTGTTGATGATCGATATGTATTGATATAGCCTTTAATTCGGTCCATTCATACAGGCTGCACTGCATCACGCACACATACAATCCAGGAAAAAACAATCCAGTCTGACTGAATTCAATTAATATTTACTTATTTACCTCGATTAAAATCAGCTAAATAAAATCTGCTCCGACATGTTTAGATAAAAATAATACTTAGAAATTGCATTTATATTATATTTCTTTATATTTACTTCTATATTTATTTGTCTGTTGTTTTGGTCGTCTAAAAGGCAAAACATATTTCACATTTATCTGGCTGGATCCTACATGAGTTCTGGAATAGTTGTGGGTCCCGTAAAAAAAAAACAAAAAAAAAACTGAACCAGCATGAGTTCTGGAATAGTTGTGGGTCCCGTAAAAAAAAAACAAAAAAAAAACTGAACCAGTGTTGTAATTTCTTTCTCACATAATGCAATTTATGTAGTGTGTTTAAAATTCACTTATAATGTGTAAAAATTTAGATTTTTAAACGAGGCACCCCATTGTTCCTCAATAATAGCGCAGAAATTGAAGCATTCAGATGTTTACTGCAATCACTGAGCTGAACAGTTTTAGCAACCAGATCATTAGAAGACTTTACACAAAATAACGACTGCTCATTCATAAGTATCACCCTCAGGGAGCTCATTAACATGTTTTGATTCAAACCTCAAACTAAACTCTCATCAGCCGCTCCGCTTCTATGAAATCTAGCACTTGCTTTTCATAATTGTGAGTTTATTCTTTGCACAGAGGCAAATTGTTGAAAACCATCCCTGATTGCAAGCTGCTGTAACAGTGGGATTAATGGATTAGAATGTCTAATGATATTGGGGTTTCAAAATACTACTACAAAAGAGTTGTCGATAAGCCTAAAAATTGATAATTGATGTATCTAATGTTAAAACCTAAATAATCCTTCCTTTTGAGGAAAGCATAAATATTGACATTCTTTTTTTTATTATTTTGATTGCCTTTGCTTTGGTGAAACATTACATTTGGGCCAACTCAAACAGCAAACAACACAGCATGCCAAATGGAAGTAGCAGTTATTGATATGCGTGCACACAAGTGCTGACATCTTGATACATTTTGCCTTCACAATAAACTCCTTTCAACAAGCTCGTCAACTAATGGAGCAGAGGCCGGGGATAGTTGGCACAATTTCACAACTTTGTTGAATATCTCTGGCAGAACAAACATCAAGATAATTCAAGATGTCCACAAAATCTAAAACGAACACATTCAGTGTAAAAACATATTAAGGTTTTTTTTTTTTTTTTTTTTTTTTTTTTTTTTTTTATTTTTTTTTCAAAAAAAAAAAAAAAATGTGACAATGCATTATAAAATAAGCCTTTAAATATTTTTGTTTGAAAATCATTTAGTTCAGTTATTTAAATGTAGTTACCACCACAACCAACATGTTGACCATAATACCGGATGTGGCCCGGATCTGGGCCGACACTATGTTGATGTCTGCACGAACTTGAGCTGAAATACAGTATGACACATGTGATGTGTGAAGACAAGTGAATGTCACTTGTAAATCAAGCTGTATTTGTCAAAAAGTTTGACAAATATTTGTGTGTGTTTAGGATACATAAAGTCCTAGCAATAAAAATGATTCTCAAATGTCATTTTCACCAATTGATATAAAAAAATGCCCATAGTTGAAGAAACATCACTAAAGAATGAAAGCAGTGTAATGAAATAAAGCCATAATTTCTCTGCTTTCTGTTATAATTTCTTTTGATGAGCAAACTTTGATGTCCCACCCACTCCATGGGTTGTTGGATACAGGTTTCTCCATCCTTGATAACTTACATGACTCTGCCCTTGTTTAATTTCCACTTCCTGCTTTATTCTTGGCTTAATCCAAACGAAAGACAGCTGTGCGGCGGAGCGAGGGGGCGGGTTATATGAGAGAAAGTGACCTCTTCAACTGTTTTAACAGATTGTGGGAACCAGAGTGTGCGCTGGTGTGTAGCACTATTGATGCGAGGCGGTCGTGTTTCCAGCCTTCTGTGTGTGATTTCTGTCCAGGTTAAAGCTCTCATTGAAGCTTTAAAGCATCAAATGTGCAGCGTCGTCAAAACACCCAAAACTGTTAATTTTCGTCGTTGTTGTGTTGTTTATGTTAATGTTTTTACTTGTACTTCGTCTTGACTGATAACGCGATGACATGTAAACGTTCGAAATTGTCCTTTCAAAGGAGGGAAGACCGCTCTTCTAGCCACCACTGCTGTGTTCCGCAATGCACAGTGACTGCAACATGCAATTCTTCAGTTAGTTTTTTACTTTTCCCAAAGTCATTGAATTACATAAACGGTGGGTGATTAACATCCGACAAGAAAAGTTTCTTACAACAAACACACGAGTCTGCAGCCGACACTTTCAAAGTGAAGACGTGATAGACCCTCCGGCTCCAGCTGGGCGCAGACGTCTAAAGAAGGGAGCTGTTCCAGTGCTTTTTCAATGGAACAATTTCAGTCTGCCAGCCGCAGGCCCGGAGTTTGGGAAAGGACCGAGCGTCCCAATACAGAAACCACGCACGATCCATCTGTGGAATTGGACTATCCTCCTGACCATGACTACTGCGACAGTAGTGAACCTGCTGCGCTGGATATGTCTCTTAACCGCATTGAAGAACTTGATGAAGAGATAGCAAGACTCTGAAGCCTAGTAGAGGAGATATCTATCAGCAACAAGTTCTGCTTGGAGCGGTTTGCTGGATCAGATGATGACATAAAGTTCTTCACAAGGTAAATTAAAATGTCCACTGTGTTTAATATAGACGTTGTTGTAAGCTACTGGAAACCTTGAATTTCCCTCGTGATGAGAAAAGTATCTATCTAAAACTATCTAGATCTATCTACTAGTGCATTGTATTTTAAAATACTGAGAAGAGCAGTAAGCAAAAGGACTGACGTGTGTGGTCCAGTTTCTGTTTTCCTAAATGTTCCAGGATGTATTTCAAGGTCATCTCCCAGCGCCCTCCCGTTCTGTTATTTCTCCCGGAAAACTTGTGTAATTTGCATGGCCATCAAACTTAATTTTAAAATCACGGATCCATTCATTTTTTCTGTTAGTCTGACGTTTTCCAGGTTGCCAGATTGTGTATGAAATACACCCTACACATACACAATTACTTACTTTCAATTTAGCCTAAAATGTTCTGTCTTAAAACCGGGCAACCCAAAACCCAAATAAGGAAGCGGGTGCACACTGCTCAGCCACGGAGTCTTGCAAGCAAGCGGGATAGTTGAATAGCCTACTTCACAAGTAGCTGTTGTCAAATTGTTAGAGAAGAATTTTGTGATTAACACATCACATAAACTGTTATTGAGTGTTGTTGATACACAATAGGAAACTTGTGTCCTTGGAACATCATAATCTGACAGCAGCTTCGGAGTTTTGGAGGTGGTGGATACATAACTGGCATGCGTATCTGTTTAGGTAAGGTAAAAGCAACGACCAAAATGCAGTGTTGCAAAGAGTATATGAAACATGTTAAATATCCCATATTTTGCTCAGTTTTTGCTCCTAATTCCTCTTGAAGAGTAGAAACATCAAGTACAAAAGCAAAAAAGTTGGGCCATATGTTTATAAAGAATGAAGTAAAGATGACAGGACAGTTTTGAGTAGAACGTCTCCGCCATCGTAAATGTCGACTGTCACTGTTTAATGTTTTCTTCCGTTAACCGGAAATGTCCGAACATCCTTACGCCAATGCGGAAGTGATGCGTGCATAGAGCCCATTGTATGGTTAAGAGAATATATGCTGAAATGGGATTTGCATTGAAATCACAGGAAGAGGGGTTTACTGAATTCCAATGTAAAGAAATTGAACAACAACATTTTTTAAATATATCATTAATTTTGACCAATTATATGCATGTATTGCCTGATCTGATTAGACATGCTCCTTTAAATTAAGGTCAATACTATTAATGCTTGTCTATTTAACAGCCATAAAAGGCATTGGGTTTGGGATATCCAATGAGAAGATATTTTAATATCATTAAAATGACACAGACCACATTTAAAAAATGACTTAAATCAAAATCTGGATCTCTGTCAGGACCAAGGCCTGTCAGTTAGTGCATATCCATGACACATTAAGCTGTTGCAACACAAATGTGAATCTGGGTCACGTCATTATGATCTCACAGCCTTTCATTTCTGTACTGCACTATGAATTAGAATGACAGCTGTTTGAAAGATTATTGCTCAAAATGTCTTCGCTTTCTCACAGTCATTGTTATTCTTTGGAACAGTCTTGGATCTATGCAGCCGTAATGCAACTCTTTTACATTAAGGCATCCATATTTGCCAACCACTTGTAACCAATCAAAACATCAAGCCTTGATTTTCGTTCCCTATTTCAGTAAGAGCTTCCCGCTCTCCTGTGAGCCGTCAGGCCATTTCCCAGCGCGTGCTGAGCTCAATGACTCTTTCACAGGGAGAAAACAGTCATGTGGGAGGTTGCCAAAGATGTAGTCAATTGAAATTCCTCCCTGAGTACTAAGTTGGTCTTTTGTTGTGTTCGTAAATACAATATGGAAATCTCCCTGCTGGTGAAATCACTTTGAGTAGCCTATATCTTGCGTATGTGGTGCCTAGCTTTACTTCTCATCAAAAATTCAATTCCTTAAGCTCTACTACGGCTTGCAACTCTATTTTAGCGCATTCTCCATGTAGAGAAGGTCTGAATGTAAAGTGAGAAGTTGAATTTTAAATCAATGCTGGAGGGAATACCAATGTACAAGATGTACTATCCGGGCACACCGCCATGCTGATGTCTATCTTCCCGGGTAAGGCAATAATATGGAAATGGTGTTGGTTGCACTGCAGAGCAGATCCCGGTTATCACTGAATGGATTAGTCGTATAAACCACATAACCAGGCAAGATAAGAGCGAACCAGGAACTGGGCAGTTAGTGTGGTCAAAAGGTTTGCAGGGTGTTTGCACTGCTGCTGATCCAGCATATGACCTCCACCTCTCCAACACACACCAACAGACAGCTTTGAATAAAGCCTTTTTTCTTTTTTTTTCTTTCTTTTTTTAAATAAATAAAGCTATAAAGAAAAAAAAAAAAACTTGAAGGTAAAAATGTAAAGGAGCCAACAACATTAGCATTGTAGTTTTTAAAATAAAATAAAATAAATATATACATATTGTATTATTGTCACGGTTATGGACTATAATTTTGATACTCCGTTTTGTTTCCTTTAGTTCATGTTTCCCCATCTCTGTTTAATTTCAATCCTGATTATGTCTTCGTTAGTTCATATGTGACCCTGGACTGCAAAACCAGTCACATGGGTACATTTTTTGAAATTGAGATTTATACATCATATGAAACATGGAACATAATCTTTACTTAATATCCTAATAATTTTGGCCATAAAAGAAAAATCTATAATTTTGACCCATATAATGTATTGTTGGCTATTGCCACAAATATAAACCCGTGCGACTTGTGACTGGTTTTGTGATCCAGAGTCACATATGGTTACGTATGATTTGCACCTGTCTGTCATTATGTTCGCTTAGTATTTATACTCCCTGTTATATTGAGTTCAGTGTCGGTTCTTGTTTATCAGTTAAGTGATTGATTAGCGTTTATTCCTATGTGAGTTTCTGTGTTTGTTGGATTAAAATAAAGACTCTTTTCAGTCAAAATTTACTGAAAAGCATTAACTACCATTAACTGCAAAAAACTTTTTTTTGGTCTGTTTCATTAGCTTTTTTTCTGATGAATGATGAAAATGAAAAAAATATATGAGTGTTCTTTCAGTTTCTCTAAACAACAACAACTTTTTTGTCAGTAGACCTCATTCTTCTGTCACTTTTGCAAACTTTCTGTATTGCAAAAATAAAATAAAATAATACACGTTAATTATAAATGCCTCGTTGAATATCATAACAACAACACATACGCTCCATTCCTTATAACAATATAATATATAGTTCATCCACACTATGCAATTCAGTCATCATTTACTCCAAACTCATTCCAAACCCATATGGCAGTTTTTCCCCATCTGGAACAAAAATAAGATTGATAAATGTAAAAGATGAGCTAGAAGATGGTGATTGTAACTGTCAAGCTCCAAAAAACACGTAAGTATCATAAAAGTAGTATATGAATTGTGCTGTATTTCGAGTCATCTGCCTCCATGTGACAGCTTTGTGTGAGTAACAGAATGAAATTTACATTATTTTGCTGAATATGTGCCTCAACACCATTCAAATGTGTTGGATTAATGATACATGTATGAATATGTTGCATAAGTGCAGTGCATGAACGCACTCAACTCTATGAAAGGAAAGGTGATCTTAAGCCGATGTATTTTTTGAATGTTAAAATTAATTTTGTCTTTTACCAGTTGAATGCAGTCAACGATAAGCCAGTTTGAGTTCTCATTTCAACTTGATTTTCTTTATCAGTAATTGAATTCAAAGCATTCAAAAAATTGTGACTTTGGCATGACTTTGATTTAACTTTAAGTTATCAATTAAAAAAAACTTTTGAATTGTAGTTATTTATTACATTTTTTCTCAGTGTACCTGTTTGGTGAACATTACAGGCAAACCGGACTGAATTTATGCATTGACATTCTAGTCACGTGCCTATGTTTGTACGTCCAGAGCGGCTAAATTATCCTTTGAAATATGCATCAGTCACAACGAGGAAACTGTAAATCACCTAAACTTATTATGTATCCTCAGATTAAGAACAATCCATGGTGAAGAACAATTCCACGGTGACACTTGCTGGATCAGGACTCCAGATGCTGTGATGAAGTTCGCAAATGTGTCAATCCAAACTGATAGGGACATCATTTATGAACTAAGGTGAGAGAATTGCCACTAGTAATTATAAATACGTAGCAGGGGAATTAAGCATCACAAATCTAATCTTCCTCAGAGCAAAGCCTGATTTCAATTTCAAATTATTCCTGGCAAGTGGTTGGGAGGGAAGCTTTAGGTTATTTATTTTTTTGCGGTGGGAAATCTAGATCGATTACTGATGCAAACAGATAAGTCGTCCTTGAGCTTTTATGACCAGCTCTTTCATCCAAACTGTTTTGCTGCTTATTTGCTGTTGTTTTCCCTCATGGGAATCAAGCCTTCGCAAAGCATGCTGCCATATTGATTTAAACACATTTGGCAGCAAAGCACCTCCTCATGCTAGTCAACTTTATTAATGATTTAAAATAAAAAGCTGCTTTGTGGTGTTTCGCATGTTAACAGGGTGTCAATTCTGGCTCCGCCTCAGCGCTCTTCACATCCGAAGCTACTCAAATGTGGCGTGGAGAGATTTGTGCTAAAAAGGCTTTTACATCTGAGTGAATAAGACACTTGAATGCTTGATGAGGCTTCGGATATTGACAAGTGACATAAAGCGAATTGGGGAACGAACGGAACGCCGCTGAATAAACCAATTAGCCGCCTGCCGCACGGGCCAACCGGAAGCCAGGCTCGCACCGGGATGCAGTGGGTACCGCTGCCTGCCAAGAGGAGCTCTCAGAGAGAGGGGCACAAGCTCGTGATGGGAATACTAATGGAAAATGATACAATACAGGTAATGAAGCATTCTGCAGGAGAGCCCAGATTTCTCCTTCAGTGGCAGGTGTTCTGGAGAGCCAGTGAGAAAGGAGGAAAGAGAGAGTGACTTTGAGTTAAAGCACGTTGCACACTTTACTGATTTCGCAAGACACCCTCCGCTCCGTTCTAATTAGGCCTTTTCAGAATTCATTTTGACATTTGTGTTGCGCAAGGTTACGACACAAAACCATGGAAATTAGCTTCTAGCTCTCAGAGGCGCCTTGCCCTTGCAACGATTTGTAAATGTGGAACCCGTACGTCTGTCATATACTTCAATTGGCATCCGTCCCATGTATGAAATCTCAATCCGCTGTTTCCTCCAAGACGGCAAGAACACAATGCTCTCGTATTTTCTTCTCAGCACGCTGCATTAATAAACGAAGATTCATATGGAAATATGGCCTCTTTCATCTGATTTCAAAGAGATGCAGTTTAGCGCTGCAGATAGCTTTGCTTAATGAGTATTTTACTGTGTTTTTTTCTTCTCTCTCTGGCGCATGGGACGGGGTATAAAAACCTGCCACAAAGAACTCCTTATGAACTAATTGAGGGAATTACGTCCTGCAGTTCTCGTGCATTTTGATTAGGGATGATCTCTCCCAACTGAAGTAAATAAAGTAAACACACAAGTTTCTTTTAGCCGTTGAAGCGACAAGATGTACTTGACTGAAATGCACATATGATGTTCTGTGTGTTAATTATTTAGGATACTCAGAGCATATTTGTTACTGGTTCATCTGCTGTTTCATTGTGAGATTTTACCTAAGTATATACTATATTTAATTAGACCTGAATGAAAACAAGACTGTGAGGAAAAGATTTACAGACGGTACTTATCTTTACATTGGATGATTAATTATTGAACCAAGACTAAAAAATGTGTGTGGTCAAAAACTTTGGGAATAATGGGTTGTGAAAATTTGATTTTTCATACAACAACATATTGAACAGGAGGGAGACCAGAGGCAATTCCAACACATTTTACATTAACTTGCAGACTGCTATGAATCTACCAGCCATCTTTTGGTATAAGAATCATTTATGTGTAGAAATATTACTATAATAAATCAATCAATCAATCAATCAATCAATCACAAATAAAACACCAATATTGACCACTGTATAACCACAGAATACAATACAATACAAAAAAACAATGAATATGAACACCTAATATTTTTATTTTTTTTAATTGTTTATAATAAACAGGTATCTATACTCTATCTAGATCATTTGATGGAATAATGCTCACTAGACATTAAGAATTTTTTATTTTATTTTTGCGTCATAAAATTTCTATGAAACAGAGCCCCAATTGCCCCTAAAATTTGACTGAGCATGTTCTGAGTGCTTGTCATCACTGTATCTTGATTGTGATTGACAAAATGTATTGAGCGTAATCACACTCCTTAACAATTTCTCCCAGTCTCCCCTACCTCTGTTCCTCAGAGTCTGATTTTCATTCATGTCAAATTAAATATGGCATCTACCCTGACTAAGGTCCATAGACAGATCAATCAAATGAACTTCACCGCCCCTCATACCTCAGTATTTTGCCACAAAACTCCTTTGGCATTAGTTTTCTGCTTTGTCTTGTGATTGAGTGGTTGGAATAAAGTATAGGACAGACATTGGATGATATAATTTACTTATGCTTTAGTATGAGACATCTGCATGTATTTAGAGGACTGCTCTCTTCTATCCCCCGGTCCCAAATCACTGCTGTATAATCTGCATTCTGCTCCAGTTGGCCTGCTTTACCCCCACATATGGGGTTGTCAGAAAGAATTACAGAGACATTCTCTATTTGTATGCTATAATTTTTTTGGGTTCATTACGATGTTAATGTCTGAATGTACAGTTGAGTCAGGTTAAATACATGGAGAGTGTGAGACACAATATGGTCCTCAAAGAAGTGATTTACTGTGAAGTGAAAATGGGATGTCCCGTCTATAGAGTTCTTCTGTGAGCTCCATGTGGAGTACAGGCCAAAAATGGTTCCCGACATCATACTTTACAATCCAGGAATTTCTGTTTGTAGAACATGTACAAAGAGGCTTAAGTTAATGGCTGTAACCACACTGTATCAATCAATATTGTTCTAAATTACACAAACCTAATAAGCTAGAGTCATATAACCATAACAGAACTTGATAACTGGTTTGAACCAGTTTCTGGTTCAGTTTAGCTTTCATGCTAACATCTTAAAGTGGATTTACATCTGCAAACACAAGGGAGCAGGACGAAGCCCACAGGACAGAGAAATCACACATCTCTTTAATGTTAAAGATTTCCACTCTCTCCTTTTCTCAGATTTTTCTCCTTAGAAAGAGACCTAAGCAATCTCACATGTCTCTCCTCGGGAGTTTCAGAAAATATCTCAACAAAGCTGTACACTATATTCAGACTGTATTCACCCGACGCATGATGTATTGATGAACGCGGAAGCGCCATCAATAGATGGCAATAGAGCAAAACAAAACACTGGTCACAATCTAGAAGTCTGAAACGAGAAGATTTAAAGAGAAATTTAGAGAAGCTTGAGTTTGTTGCCCAGCCCTGTTTGTTTGAACCGCAAGAGGCATCTACTCTAACCTTACGAGAACTTATGCTGCACATCCTACGTCATACGTTGGGTCAGAGGTCACTCTTCCGCCGGAACTAGACTCGCGTACAGCTGTTACAGGAAGCCAGTGATTAGCCTATAGCTTATAAATATGGACATTTTTCTTACAAAAACACATCGCTTCACTTCAGAAAGGCTTTACTAACCCCCTGGCGCTGTATGGATTACTTTTATGATGGAAGGATGTGCTTTTAATGGGGTTCAAAATCTATAAACTCCCATTATAAAGCTTGGAAGCTTTTTTTTTTTTTTTATAACTCTGAGTTTGGCTGAAAAAAGAAGTCATATACACCTAGGATGGCTTGAAGGTGAGTAAATTATTGGATTATTTTCATTTTGGGGTGAACTAACCCTTTAGGCAGCACAGAGCTCTGTTTTCAACATTAATAATAATGAGAAATGTTTCTTGAGCATCAAATCAGCATATTAGAATGATTTCTGAAGGATAATGTGACACTGGAGTAATGATGCTGAGAATTCAGCTTTGACAACAATAAATTACATTTACAATATATATGAAAATATATTGTATCTTCAATTTTAAGAATATTTCACAATATCACTATGTTTACCATATTTGTGATCAAATAAATGCAGCCTTGGTGAGCATAAGAGACTATTTCAAAAACATTTTAAAAAATCTTTCCAACCCCCAACTTTTGACCGGTGGTGTATTTGAAGAATTGTAGGAGAAGCATTTGAGAAAATGATGAAGTAGATCCCCCTGAGCTATGAAAAAAACAACCTCAGAGCAATATTTTTTCCCCTTGGGCATTTGATGGCATCTGCCTGTCAGGAGGTAAATGACTGCCGGCATGAGTTAAAAGCCATACATCAGGTTCAAAAACATCATGCAGGTAATCATTGTGGTTAAGAGCCAGTGATGGCACATTAACCCCAGTAATGGGTGGGTTTTGGTTGAGGATGGGCCACCATATTTCATTAGGCACGTTCAAACAACGAGCGCAATACTGCTAGTTCCACTGAATTACACCACTAATTAGTCATCCCATTATGCAGTAATGCTAGAGGTATTGCTTGTGTCAGGGTGGGTCATTGAAATCATTGATCATTGTGAAAAGTAGCTTCTTAGATCATTTGCTCAGGATTTAAGACATGAAGTAACCACTGAAAACCTATCAGATGGAAGTGTTTGTGTCTTTGAAAACTGGTTTGATGGGCCAGAATGCACAATGCATTAACCTCTCTATCCATTCACTTTGAAGGCATTATGTGGATTACCTCAGATTAATTAACAATGAATTCAGAGTTTGAGGCATAAAAATGCCCCCCTTGAAACAAGGAAGATCAAATAGCCAGCATTTCATTAAACCACATTCATATGTATTAGTAAAGGGGTTTAAATGTATTATTTAGATGATTTTTTTTTTTTTTTTTTTTAAACAACATAAAAATTGAAACACTTTAAAACATATTAGTAAAGGGGTTTAAATGTATTATTTAGATGATTTTTTTTTTTTTTTAAGCAACATGAAAGATGAAACACTATCAAAGATTAAAAGAGCATCTGGTCAATTATGTCACAGTGATTAAATTTTGAATGCCGAATCCCATCTCAACTGGTCAAAGTAAGAACACGTTTCAACACATATTAAAAGTTTCTGAGGGTGCATTTTTAAATGGGTCACCATTTTGTCTGAGACAGTGTGAAGTAATGCACATGCTCATGACGGTAAAAACAGTAATATTGTAAAATAGTATTACAATGTAATATTCTGTTTGAAAATATTTGAAAATATAATGTATTCCTGTGCTGCAAAGCTGAGTTTCCAGCATCACTCTAGTCTTCAGTGTCGCATGATCCATCAGAAATAATTGTAGTATGGTTTGGTGCTCAAAAAAAATTTTTTTTTACATTTTTTTTTTTTATCAATGTGGAGAACAGTTGTGCTGCTTCATATTTTTGTGGACACTGTGATGTCTTTTTTCAGTTATTTTTTTTGTTTTTTTGTGATGAATAGTAGACTGATGTTCTTCCTGCCCAACATTCTTCATTGCTGTAATTAGCAGGTGCACCAATTTAGATTTGAGGTGTAAAACTTGTAGCTCTGATGCAGATTTGTACAAACCCATTCAATGTGTTTTCCAAGTAAGTGAACTAAGTCTGCGTTTGAATAATATGTTGGCCATTATTTATAACCACTTGACGATGGTCACCTATACATTTTGAGTCAAAGACAATCTCCTCAGTTTTCTTTAATTTTATAATTAACTTACTGTATCACTCTTATAATAATCATAACCACTTATAATTATGACTATCACAAGTCAACAATCAGGCTTATTTCTGACTAGTAGATAGTACTAATATTCTCATGGCCATAAAGTAAACTTAAAATGGCTGCGCCAACCGAATATTTAGAAATGTGTATTGTGAATGTTTACTTGAGCACTCAACTAACACAGCCTTGCAGGGCACGTGTACTAGTACAGTATGTTGTTGTTGTGAGTTATTTACAGTTATTTACTTTCACACACTTTTTCTATACAGTAACTTTTGATCCATTTAACATGGCCTTGTTAAAGGGATACTTCACCTCTGGAAAGATGAATGTGTATTTAAAATGGGTCATTTATGTAGAAGAAATGTGAATTATTTTTGAATTTGGAGCTTTCTAGACTGAGAAAAGCCAGAAAATGTATTTTTGGCTTATGTGGATGAAAGACAACAACTCCCAGAATGCACTTGCTTCGCTGCCCTAGCAGGCCACTCCCAAGCCACGCCTACCGGTAAGAGAGCGCTAGGCAACTAGTGAGTCTCCGTGACGAGTCTGCCTGGGATTTCAAGATCGCCCAAAATGTCCGGGATTTGGCTTTTGCGTTCTACAGTCGCCATTCATTATATTTACTGTGGCGAGCAGGACGAGGCTGAGGGCCGCGGGAGAACGGCGCGAGGCCGGTGGAGTGATTACTGATGAGCGACACCGAGACGCACCGGTCTCGTATCTCTCACGGAGGAGCGGGAATTTTCTTAGCAATGTTAAAACGCACATCAACCGGCACGTGTGTTTTTATATGAATGTATCTGAAGTGAACTGACGGTCTTTAGAAAAGTTTCTTTGTTATTACGATTGAATCTTTCTTTATCTTTCCTGATAAAGCAGCGTTTATGAGCGTTGCTGCTTTGTGTACAGCCGTTACCGGGGAAACCGCTATTTCTGCCGCTCCTACAGCGCCTCCTGCTGGCACCTCTTTGTAAACAGCCTTGCAAACCTGTATAAATACTAGTGTGGATTTTTTTTTCTACAATATTCACTCATGACAGTAAAATAGGGCATTCTATGTCAATCTACTGCAGTATTTCCTCTCTCACTCAGTGAAAAATGGGTTTTACACCCAGTCATGCTTAAAAAAAAAAAAAAAGAAAAACTTCATATACCGTGAATGAAACCGGTGTAATTTAGAAAAATACCGTGATGTGGATTTTTGGTCATACCGCCCAGCACTACTTTCTCTTGTTACACAGAACAATTGAGCTTCCGCAAGAACCAATGAGGTTCATTCTCGTGTTACACAGAACGATTGAGCTTCCAATCAAGCAAGTACGGTTGAGCGTTTATATTTGCGGATCAATGTTCAAATGTGAATAAAAGTCTAAATTCAATCTGTTCATCATATAAACCGATCAAATCTCTTCGGAAAATGTGGACTAAATGGCTCAATTCAAATGGATAAATTTTACGATCTCTATGAACTTTTTAAGCATCAAAGTGGTAGTTGCGTATATCTTCATTTGTGTTCCGAAGATGAACTGAAATCTTACGGGTTTGGAACAACATGAGGGTGAGTAAATGATGACAATTTTTATTTTTGGGTGAACTAACCCTTTAATGGGTTGAATTTTTTTCTATATACCACATGTACTTTCAGATCCATAAACCTGAAGAGAAACATAAATCTGTGTCTCTAGAATAAAATAATTGTGAGTAATCTCATGATTTCTAAACAGTTTTAATAAAGCAGTATATAATTTTTTTTTTTTTATATATATATATACTTTTTTAAGATGCGTTAATGCATATTTATTCTTTTTACAAGCACCCCTTGCGGCACCCGCAGACCCCAGTTTGAAACCCCCTGCCTTGGAGGACCATACTGTATACTTGGCCCACTTTAGAGCCATTATTAAATTCAACATTCCTAGATTCTCTTTTGATATCCTTATTTATATGACGGCATTAAATGGTTTAACTGAGCATGACAAAGATCAGCTGTTTCCTTTTGGTACTAGAAACAACAGACGCCTTTATTTGAGTTACTTTTGCAAGCACTGTACATATTTAAGCAAAACATCTCAACTCGACATGAACAGTTGGCTGTTTTTCAGTCTATGTTTATGTATCATTTCAAGACACAAAGCAGGAAGAACATTATGGTGGGCTGTAATTATATAAATCATCACACAACAACAGAATGACAGACTCAAGTCTGAAATAAGCACAAATCCAGCGTGCCACTGTCCCATTACTGCTTCAACATCCCTAAAATACTGTGTAGGGGGCGTTCTGTTCTATCTATGATTTTAAGCCAATTAAATTTGAACTGGCTGTTTTTGTCATATACAGTCATAGGCTTTCAGAAAGTGTGACCAGATGCAAGTTATTCAGTAATGAATTCATTTTTCATCCTTAGTTCACACACTCTCATCCCACCTCAAGGACTGCGGTTAATTACACAGAGAGGTGCACGTTCACAAGGTGGCTTGTGTTGAACAGCACCAGTTGGCTGAGGGAATTAAAACAATTCAAAAGGTCAAACGCACTCCTGTAAGGAAACGTGCCTCTAATTACTCCCAACATAATATCCATATGCTAAAATTAATTTTAGGGTGTAATAATCTGCACTTGGTTGTCATATTAGGCACTGGTGTTCATTTTAGTTAACACACTGTCAATGCACTTTGTTAGAGCAAAAAGCAACAGACTAAGGTCAAACCCAAACCATGAACATTTACAACAGGGTTAGTATTAAACATTTACAATGTCTAACCACATTGTTAACCAAAGTATAACACCAGCTAGTTCTTTTATATTCCTGAAAGATATCCATTTGTTGTATTCATTTTTTATTACTATCATATCTGTCCATGGAAAAATAATGAGACCTCATGATATCCTGACTCGATACTATTAATGATCTCTCACAAGCACTACATTTATTTTCTATATAGCATTATTGAATTTTTCATTCTGATTGGTTGACAGATGCTCTCTGGATGTGTTAAACAATCTTCTAGCTGAAAGGTTATGAAGCAGTTCCACGTTTCCTGACCATTTTATATTTCTGTATCGTTTCACCTCCTATAGAAGAACAACCAGAACAAGACAATGATCAAACAAACTGGATAAAAAATGACCAAGAGTTTTGAGATTTTCTGAAATTACTTTTAGTAGCTATGGAAAGCACTGCAATTTCAGCAGCTGGGTGAAAACTGATTGGGGCGACTGTCTAGCAAAAATACTGTAATAGGATGTCATAATGTGACTAAGTCATCTGGCTCAGCAGCAGGGCAGGGACTTTAAAAAAGCTATATATGTACAACTATGAAACATAATCAAACACAAGTTCATTGGAAAAACCTGCCTCTACCTACATTTTTGCAAAACATGTTTCTAGATTAAATGAACACTAGATGCAGTAAAACACCAACAACTTGTATTCCTTTTCACACAAAACTAATGATTAAAGACGCAGATTATAAAAAAATGCTTATTTGCCTTATTTGCTTAAAAGTTGCACAATACTATGTTGTACTAATGACACCGTGTTCGTGCGTTGGCCAGAGAACTGCCCCACGACTGAGTCTGGTTTCTCTCTGTTTTTTCTCCATTCTGTCACCTGCAGTTTGGGTTCCTCTACACCGTCGCCTCTGGCTTGAGTTGGGGACACTTAATATTCAACAATATTATTGATCTGACTGTACTGACGCTGTTGTATGAGAACTGCACTTAGCTGGACGATAACATCTTTTTTTTTCTTTTTTTTTTTTTTTCATAGCTGCTTTTTGGATTAAATAAACTAATTTAATAATTGATGATCTTTACAATGGATCTGAATTAACTCTGAACTGACACAGAACAACAGTGAAATGTGGCCTTTTTTCTGTTTAACACTGTAAAGCTGCTTGGAAACAATCTGTATTGTATAAAGCACCTTTATTTATAAATAAAGGTGACATGACTTGACTTTTGTAAACTAATACATTTTGATGTCTGTATCATATAATCAGTTAGCCTGGTTAAAACCAGACCCTTCTCAGTTGAAACTGAGTGTAGGGTCTGGGGAAGCTATGTGGACAATTCATTTCCAAAGGGGCGTCACCAACCGACGTAGCTCCCTTCGCAGGGAGCTTGATTGACAGGCGATCTAACCAATCATAATCCACCATCCGCCATTTTGTCCGACAAAGCAGTCAGGAGAGATCAAAGAGTATAGAAGTAACTTCTATACTCTTTGGAGAGATAGCAGATTAACATGGGAGCTTTGAATGGAATATGATATAGAATAGTGCCATTTTAGGTATGTTGAAAGAAGGAAATTAAGGATAGGATTAGGCTATTATAGGATGTGATCTCCAGGCAACTGACAGGCTCCATGTGGACTACCAGGTGCCTGCAGATCTATAATGCCTGTAGAAAGCTGTCCGTTAGCATTTTCATTCTTAAAAATAAAATAAAATAAAAAGATTGTGTGGTTACAGCATCTCACAGCAAAAGCAAACAGGGCCATGCTAACCAGACAAACTTTGACCAACAGGTCAAATCGTTGACAGTATATATTGTTGAAATATGTTTGAATGGATTTGATATCAAATTAGATTCAGTCTATTGATCACATGGTGGGATTGAATGCTTGAGCTGAATTTGCATCATGTAGTTGGCAGAGAGAATCTGGGAAGTGCAGTAAATTAGAAGAGGCAAGTGACTTTTTACAGAATTAAAACCACCCAGACCATGTCAAGCGAGCTCTTGTTGCCTCTCCACAGAGAGTCTGCTCTGTTTAGACCCCATCATGATGAATGACATTTACTACAAATGACAACACACAGTAGCTTGAACTGAAGTGTATGTCAGTACAATATTACAGTCCCCTTTTTAAAATAAAGGAACATTTCAAAACATTCTGTATATATCAGTATTCTGGGTTCAGAACTCACAAAATAGTCAATTACTGTCACTGTATGATTTCCTGATTAACATTCAAGCTCATGTTTGGTAGAGTGTTTCATTTGAACTACTAAATAGTCTCCAGTCCGATTGAATATATTTTTTTTTTCACTTGCACAGGCAGAAGGTTAAGCTCTGTCACACTATAGTGTCTTCTCAGCATCAATGTTTAAGGTCAACTTACAGCAAGCCGTGTAGCTTTCCATGTGTTCCCATCATCCAACAGAAATTAGATTTTCATCTTCCCCGCTGTTCCAGATGACATAATCCTTTTCAGGATGTTCAGCAGAAGATTTGCAGTCCAGGCCATGTCTCCTACTGGAAGTGTAAATGTAATTGTAGAGCAAAGTGTTGTCCATCAAAAAAAAAATAGACGGAATGTCCAAGGGGCTGTCTTTGGATCAATGCAGTCAGTGTGTTGTATTGCTAAATTTGGTTCCAGGGCTCAAGTGAGATCTTCAAATGTTTAATAATACCTCTCTAGACACATGAGATAAAACTGGAGCATAGAATTTTTATATTTGGCTTATTAGTTACAATACTATTGTAACACTTTGGTAAATGCAATTACAATTTTGTTATGTTTTTGTTTTGCCAGCAAAATGGTTCCAAAACACCACAACAGAATGGTTGCACGTCTCAGAGCAACACACAATGGTGTTTTTGATAATGAATGAATTTGCGTTTGCACTAATCAGTTGAGTAAATGATTCAACGACCCATTCATAAAGACAGTTATGCGTTTCCAGATCAGATTCCTGAATAAACCAGCCATTTTGGACAAACTGGTTGAGTAAATGATTCAATGACTCACTTATTATAACTGTGAAATGTCAGCACCTACTGGTGGTTTTATTTATTTATTTATGTTTGTTGCTTTTTTTCTCATTTTATATGGCTATTTTCAAAAACATATCAATCTCATTACACTATGTATGTACATTATGTATGCACATTATGTATGCAATTTGTTATCGCAGTGTAAATGTAAGACAAGACAACTTTGAGCTGCATTAAACAGTCATTGTGCATACATCTAAATTTAAACACACACATGCACAAGAATTCACAATGATTTTAAGAATGTCATCATGAGTATAAGCCGGATATGGACCCTCAAGCTCAGACTCATCTGGTGAAACTGACATTTGTCTATTGAGGTTCAGTCCAGCCTCATTAGTCTGGCTCAACCCGGCACATAGGTCAGCATTGTGTGGATAAGTTGATGCTCCATAAATGATCCTGTTGTCTAGGTAACACTGGACAACCCTCCTTGTTAGAATCCCTGAGATCTACACGTGTATGCCACCTGTCTTCTTTGTGACAGCAACAGGTACATCCATTCAGAGTCTGCTTTGTCTATTATTCAATTTTCCACAAATCATTAAGAGATAGCATAATGAATGTGCATTCATATTGTATGTGCAGACGTAAGTCATGATATTACATTTCTGTAGTGGACATCCATGATTAATCTCATTTATAGAGTGCTTTCAGAAAATTAACCCACAAGAAAAGTTAGTCCATCAACCATCATATTGTCAGGGTTATTTGAATTAATTATTTCAGTTTTTTTTCTTCTAAAAAACACTATTTATGTGTTAATAATATGTTAATAGCTTGTAAATTTGTTTTCCGGAGCATATTTTTAACAATAGTAGTTTATTTATTTATTTATTTTTATATGGCAGACAAAACCTACACTGGATTCACCTCAGGATGTATCTGAATTAGTGCAGTGTAGTCTTTTGTTCTTGCAATCCCTCACCATACATACTAATTTTGCATCCACTATGCAGAGCTTCCACTTAATTTCATTTAAAGCCACAGTTAACAACTCTTAACCTGATACCTGCAGCTTAAGACCAGTGAAAACATTAATTCCTAGCATTCATTCCACATTTACTAGAATTATGTAGGTAATATTATTAGGTTATCAAGATAAAGCAATGCTGTCAAAAGTGCAGTCAATCTTTCCTTTAAAGCCGGCATGAAACGAAAGTTGTGATAGCCTTTTCTTTCCTAATGTAATATATTCGAATAAAAAAAATAAAAAATAAACCCTTTATTGTCTATCCCCACAGGGGTAGAACATTGTCTTTAGACAAGGGCTCAACAAACAATACAAGAGACAACCACACAACAACAATTTAAGATAACCCCCCTCCCCTCCTATTTCCTATTTAAAATATCAATGGCAGTTGGAATAAAAGTATTCTTATACTTGGCCTTTTTCACCAAAGGTACTTTATATCGTCTACCAGACGGAAGTACGTGAAATTAACTATACAGGGGATGGGAAGAATCTGTCACAATAACGGAGGCTTTCCTTTTTACTGACACAGTGTAAAGATCAGACAGAGTTACTTGCTTCTCACCAATAATTTTACCAGCCATGTTTATAATCCTTTAAAGTCTGTTTTTGCATTTAACAAAAAGAGAGGTGTACCAGGATACAATGTTGAAAGTGAGCACAGATTCAATGAGTGATTTAGGGCGTTTTCACACCTGAAGTCCGCACCAAGGTCCGAACCAAAGTTCATATTTTGATACATTGTAAACATTCGGTTAGTTTTGGTTTGGTTTCACATTGCAATTATGCGAGCACACTAAAGAATTTTACATGACGTACTTGCGTCCTGTCGTC
Source organism: Leuciscus waleckii (assembly GCA_900092035.1). NCBI lineage: Eukaryota > Metazoa > Chordata > Actinopteri > Cypriniformes > Leuciscidae > Leuciscus > Leuciscus waleckii. The sequence goes on from FLSR01000534.1 coordinate 254,780, forward strand.
ATCATCTATATGGGCTGCATCTTGACATTGATTGGTTTGAAAACGGACGTGCCTCTGACGTCAGCGTGTTGTGAATTCGGCGGGTAGCTTTGACAAGAATGAATGAACAGATGCATATCGTTGTCACTACTTTCATTATTATGGCATTACTCCCTGCAGTACAAACTATACTCGAGGCGAGTTCAAATTCGCCAAATGAACATCCTCGTTGTGCGAACATTTTATCGTCGCCGGCAGGACGCAGGAAAAATGTGTGTGCGTGCGCGCTGGAAGAAACTCTGTGGGCAGGACTGACAGATCGGCACATAAATATTCTTCTTCAGTTGTTTAGGCTACGCGAGAACCACCGGAACTTCCTGTAAATGGTCTGAGAGTCCGAACCATACAGAAAATTATTTCACAGAAACGAACCAAACCTTTGTTCAGTTTGATCCGGACCGAGACTACCTCTTTTCGTTGGACCAAATTTCGTCTGTTTGGTCCGGACCGTGGTCCGGGGAGGTTTCACACCTGTAATTTTGATTCGAACCAAACTGAAAAGTCTGAAAGTCCGGACCAAACAAGGTAGGTGTGAAAGGGCCCTTTTTTTAAACTCCTCAATTTCCTCAGTAAGCCTGGACGTTGGTAAGCCTTTTTAAAAACACTTTCTGAATGCTTATCAAACTTAAACTGGGAGTCAATCTCTGTACCCAGGTATTTAAAAGATCCCAACTGCTCAACTTCCTCTCCATTAAGTAACAAAGTGTACGTGCATTATTAGCCCCACAACACATTTCTTGGGTTTTGTTAATATTAAGCTGCAAAGAACTCTCCTCCGTCCAGGCTGTGAGATAATTAAAAAATTAAAATAAATGTCCAGTGATTGGGTATCTCTCATACATCCCACCAGTGCCATGTCATCTGCATATTTTATAAGCATCAAATTATCATTATTACAGGTTATCTTATTTGTATAAATAGAGAAAAGATTTGGGGATAAAACACATCCCTGTGGGAGACCAGATTTTAAAACCACATTCTCTGACTTTTTGCCATTTACCAGCACATCATGTGGGAGGTCCCATAAAAAAATCATGTTTGATGCACATGTAGCTCATCCAGATGCCTCAGAAGTGTGTTTATATTCACAGTATTAAAAGGCAGAAGAAAAGTCCATAAATAAAATCCTAATGTACGAGTTTGCCATGTCCAAATGCTTTACTGCCCTATCCAGCAAGGTGAGGGTGGCATCTTCAACTCCACGCCCAGTTCTATAAGCAAATTCAAAGGGTCAAGTTTGCCAGTCATTGCCTGGGAGAGTTGACAAAACACTCTTTCCATAGTGACAAACCACTCTTTCCATACACTTACAGAGCAAACCACTCTTTCCATACACTTACAGAGCAAAGATGTTAAAGCCACTGGTCTATAGTCCTCAAGCACCTTAGCATGAGCCTTTTTTTGGTAATGGGATGATGGTACTTTCCTTTCAGGCCTGTGGTACAACATTAAAGTCAAGAGACAGCTGAAAAAGTTGTCTCAACACACCCTTCAGCTGAGATGCACATTCCCTCAGTACCTTTCCCTTTATTCCATCCGGCCCCTATGTCTTTTGGGGTTTGACTTGCATTACAACCTTTTCCACAATCTGTTCCTCAATTATTATGGGGGAAAAGTCAGGATGCTCTGTAGGAGTCCAGTGCTCATCTGAATAGCTATTATTAAAACGAGCATAACATTTATTCAGTTCGGTAGCAAAGCAGGGAGAATCAGGGCACTGGATATTGTGTTGCTTCTGGTTTCTTCCCATCATAGTGTTTAGGCCCCGCCAAGCCATCCGTGCATTACCCATTGTAAAGTTTTCCTCGACCTTACGTTTATTTGCTGTTTGGCCTTAATTTTTTTGCTTCAAAGTATTTCTGGAAAAAGGTTTAAACCATATCTATCTCCATTTAAAAAAAGCATATTTTTTTTTAAGATTCAAACAATGTTTCAGATCTTTAGTAACCCAGGGCTTGTTGTTAGGGTAACACCTCACATGTTTTACAGGAATGACACTGTCTACACAAAAATCTACATACAGTACCCAGTTATGGAAGCATTGAGCATATCTACATCATTTTCACAGTCCTTAAAAAGTAATTTCAAAGCATAATTTTTGTATTTCAGTGGAATCAAAGTCCCATACCTGGATAGTCCTAGTTTGCACTCGCTCAGTTTTTAATTTGTGCTTATATCGAGGTAGAAGCAGAACAGCATTATGATCAGAACGACCAAGAGGCGGGCGTACCTTGGAGATGCAAGCGCTTGGCATATTTCCATAGCACAAGTCCAGTGTTTTGTACAGCCTAGTGACAGACGTGACATATTGCTCCAGATTCGGCAGATGTGTAGCAACGTCACATCGATTAAAATATCAGAGCAGAAACACCGGCTGATCTCAAACTCTATTTACAATATTATTAAAAGTGTCTGCAATGCTTTCAGCAGCTAACATAAAATCAGGTCCTGGGACGTACACCAGTCTCACGGTTATTTGGGTAAATTCTCTCTGTGGTCGAAAGGAAACCACTATGATTTCATAATGTTTTGAGTAATTGGTTTCCCTCAGCGTAAAGTTTGTTGCCCATCTGTTATCCACAGCCATACACAGCTCCCCACCAACAGTTTTCTGAGTTTTAAAAGTATCTCGATCAAACCCAATCAGAGCAAATCCATCAAGGTGAAAATCCGCTGTTTCTTGGGAGAGCCATGTCTCAGTAAAACAGAAAAGGCTTGTGGAACGATAATCCCATTCATATTTGATCAACGCAGACAGCTCGTCAATTTTATTTCTCAGGGATCTAACATTTGATAAGGTGATAGCAGGTAAGGGCAGTCTACTTCCTCTTCTCTGTAGCCTTTTGAGTATTCCTCCTCTCGAAACCCTTTTCCTATCGCTTTAGACTTTTTCCAACTGATGCCAACCGAGAGACATTTTGGGACATTTTTAAAAAGTGTTGAATCCGTTATCGGCAGAACAGCAAGTGGGCACAAAACCAGCAATAGTCCACGTGAATAAACCAGATTTTTCACGGTTGATATACATGCTCCAGTCTGCGTTGTCGGCATTGTCCACAAAGCCAATATTGGTTGAGAAATGAACACCAGAAGGCCCAGAATTGACCAGAAGTTAGCCATCTCATATATATATAATAAATATACGAAAACTACGAAACACTTGATATAAAACAAACAGAACAAACATCAAACACGGAGCCTGTCTCACGAGTCGCACGAGCAGCGTTGCGCCCCGAAATACATATCCAAGTATATCCAAGTGAAACGGCTTCTGGAACAAGAAAAAATTTTGGGTGGGACTTGATTTTGTCCATGTGGAATTGATTGGATGGTTGTGATTATCTACTGGTGGATCTCATGTGAGTGACAGGATGTCCCGCCCTTGCACCAGTAAACATCATCAGAGAAAGAGAAGTGATTATGCTGCAAGAGGGAGGGGAAGTTATTTTGATTAAAGATTGCGAGGGCACATGCATTTTTAAAATAAATTAATGATGTGCACGCATAAATCATTTATAATAAATACTTCAATATTCCTTTAAAAAATAAAATAAATAAGAAAAGTCGTTTTGATTTCATGGTGACCAAGTAGTTGATCTCTCCGAGCATATATTTAGTTATATGATGCAAATGCAAAGAAATCCATGTACTTTTACATGGCTAAATAATCTTTGGGGCCACTGAATGTATTATAATTATGTAACGTATGATGGTCAGTAAGAGCTGTGCGTGCCTCCTACGCTGGAAATCATGGTTCGATTCCCTCTCAAAGTGGGTCGAGTAGGACTGTTTACATACAGTATATTAACAGTATATCAGTACACTCAGTTATACAGGTTGTTGTAACTGAAGTGCATGGTATTTTCTTGTTCCCCCCCAAAAAATAAAAAATATTATATATAGAGTTCAGATGCAAAAGCCTCTAAGTGACATCTGAAATTTTCTTCTAGAATGATCGGTTTTATCAAGTTCGTATATTTAAGTTCAATAATTTCACTTAAATGGCAATGCAAATGACCTATTAATTGTCATTTAAGTGAAATTACTTAACTTAAATATACAAGCTTTATAAAAATGATCATTTTAGAAGAAAATTTCAGATGGCACTTAGAGGCTTTTGCATCTAACTCTTCATATATACATACACATAGTTTAGGGCAAAATTAAGGGCAATGTCTTATTTCTCCAAGTTTTATATTCCCCTTCAGGTTGCTTTTTCTCATATTTGTCTGAAACAGTTTGTGTCTTGCAGTGCTTTTGTGCAACCACCGCATTTTTACTTTCTGCCACGTCTTTTGCAACAACATTCACAGACTCATTGTCTTCTCAAGTGTTAAATCAGACTACATACTCTAGTCTGGTCATGTACCATTTCACTATCCATGTCTCTGAAGCCACGTGTTGTGACAAGCTCACGTAGCGCTGCCACATCGTGACACATGAACTTTCACACAGCACCTCCCTGTGATTGTCTTCAACCATTGAAAAACGTTTCATTCTTCACAGATGTCCTGGTAATGCTTCACGTGAAGAAAGTTTTGTCCTTGTTAGGGCAACTTTTTTTTTTTTTTTTTTTTTTAAATAAAAAGAGAAAATGTTTGTCATTTCTAAATGAACAGAGGAAATGTCTGTCATTTATCTCTTAAATGTTGTTGTGGGTCTGATCTTTAATTAGTGCCTTTATATCTCCTCTTCAGTGCTACTCTCCTTTTATCTTTCATCCCTTTTATCATATATTTGATCTCACTTAATGTTTGATAAGCAAGCGAAAAGCATTTGGTTGTGAATTGCTCCCTACCCTGCTTCTCACCCCTTTTGCTTTTATTTTATGGTGTGCAGATTTCCTCTCATATTTTTAGTTTCAAAAAGCAAAGCAGTGTGGATGAGCAAACTACATTTTTGGTGAGCCACGTATTAAAATTTTAAGACGACTTGCATTCAGGGAGCATGATTTGTAGATTATTATTCTTTTTCATTGTTCACTGTTCCCCACACACGGGCTAGACGTCTTTTTGTTTGCATTACCTATATAGACAACTGTCTACAAATGTTGACAAATGATACATCTTGTCAAAGGTCTGTGGGTTTAGTGTTAGTATGCGGTCTCTACTTTATAATAGACATGCTTCAGCTACAGCAATAAAGTAATGTGTGTAGGAAATACAAATGAAAACATGCAAAATCAAAAGACCACCTTCATTACAAAACAGTTATTGCGGAATTAATCCAATCAGTCACATTTGGGCAAATTGTTAAAGTCAAGCATCCATTGAAAAACATCCAATAGCACTTTTTGTCCCCAAAAGAGTTAAATCAGTGAAATATTGATATTGTCCATTGTTTACATCAGATTTTCCACAGGAAATCTCACGCCGTCAAACTTGACTTTAGAGTAGACAAACATGGCAGACGACGGGCAAGAAGAAATGGCGATTATACAAAACGTTTCATTCTTCACAGATGTCCTGGTAATGCTTCACGTGAAGAAAGTTTTGTCCTTGTTAGGGCAACTTTTTTTTTTTTTTTTTTTTTTAAATAAAAAGAGAAAATGTTTGTCATTTCTAAATGAACAGAGGAAATGTCTGTCATTTATCTCTTAAATGTTGTTGTGGGTCTGATCTTTAATTAGTGCCTTTATATCTCCTCTTCAGTGCTACTCTCCTTTTATCTTTCATCCCTTTTATCATATATTTGATCTCACTTAATGTTTGATAAGCAAGCGAAAAGCATTTGGTTGTGAATTGCTCCCTACCCTGCTTCTCACCCCTTTTGCTTTTATTTTATGGTGTGCAGATTTCCTCTCATATTTTTAGTTTCAAAAAGCAAAGCAGTGTGGATGAGCAAACTACATTTTTGGTGAGCCACGTATTAAAATTTTAAGACGACTTGCATTACAGGGAGCATGATTTGTAGATTATTATTCTTTTTCATTGTTCACTGTTCCCCACACACGGGCTAGACGTCTTTTTGTTTGCATTACCTATATAGACACTGTCTACAAATGTTGACAAATGATACATCTTGTCAAAGGTCTGTGGGTTTAGTGTTAGTATGCGGTCTCTACTTTATAATAGACATGCTTCAGCTACAGCAATAAAGTAATGTGTGTAGGAAATACAAATGAAAACATGCAAAAATCAAAAGACCACCTTCATTACAAAACAGTTATTGCGGAATTAATCCAATCAGTCACATTTGGGCAAATTGTTAAAGTCAAGCATCCATTGAAAACATCCAATAGCACTTTTTGTCCCCAAAAGAGTTAAATCAGTGAAATATTGATATTGTCCATTGTTTACATCAGATTTTCCACAGGAAATCTCACGCCGTCAAACTTGACTTTAGAGTAGACAAACATGGCAGACGACGGGCAAGAAGAAATGGCGATTATAATGCTTGGACAGCTTTTTACAGAAAAATTGTGGGCAAAAATGAAGGAAAAGGTGGCTTTCTGATTGGGTATCGCTTTGTTCCACGTGACAATCTACAGAGCCGACCCTCCCTTTACATTCTTAAGAAGACATTATTAACTCTATTGGAGTTGGACAACACGTGTCAGGACCTACTCATTGTCATAATCATACTCTAGATCTAATATAATCACATGGAATTAATGTTGATGCCGTTGAAATTCTGCAGCAGAGCAATGACATCTCACATCATTATCTAGTCTTGTGTAAACTTAATTTAGCCAAGGCTGCAAAGCCGACCCCGTGTTACAAATGAGTTAGACCTATCATTTCTGCCACTAAAGATTGCTTTATTAATAATCTTCCTTATCAGTTTCATCATCTCAGCATCCCAGATAGCTTAGAAGAACTCGATTTTGCAACAGAAACTCTCTCTTTTCCAGCACTTTAGACACAGTTGCTCTGTTGCGCTTAAAGAAGATTCAAGAAAATACTCCAACACCGTGGTACAACGAGCACACTCGGGCCCTTAAGAGAGCAGCCAGAAAAATGGAGTGCAACTGGAAGAAAACAAAACTAAAGGTATTTCACATTTTATGGAAGAGAACACGATTGCATACAGAGAGGCTTTAAAAGCTGCTAGATCTGCTTATTTTTCAACCCTTTTAGGAGAAAATAATCAAAACCCTAGGTATTTATTTGAAACAGTGGCTAAACTAATGAAAAATAAAGCTTCATGCCCAGAAGTTTCCAAGCAGCACAGCAGTAATGACTATGAACTTCTTCACTTACAAGATTGATAATATCAGGGAGAAAATTATAACTATGCAACCGTCTACTACAGTATCGCATCAGGCAGTGCTTGTAGTCTCCCTAAG
>FLSR01000534.1:271336-286812 GCA_900092035.1 Leuciscus waleckii
TAAGTTCAGTGATGTTTCATTTTTGTTTTTAAAAAAAGTTATTAATTTAGTTAATTCATATATATATATATATATAGCCGCTCTGAAGTAAACCGTGATGTCATCGTCCAGCTCAGAATATTAAATTAAATGTTAAATTTAATGTCCCTAACCTAAGCAAGCCAAGCAATGGCAACAAAGGCGGAAAAAGGAGACAGTGGCAAGGAACCAAAACTCCAACAGGTGGCAGAATGGAGAAAAAAACCTTGGGAGAACCCAGACTCAGTCGGAAGGCCAGTTCTCCTCTTGCCAAGAGACGAACAGTGTATGATTATGATTCAGGCAGCATTATAGGTCAGAAGTCAGATTGGTTTGGAACAATCAGAATATTATCTAGTTCCATCTGGTTGAAGATCGGAGTCACGCCGGTATGGAGACGGGTTTCAGAAAGACAGTAGTCATTGACCTTCAACATCCTTTAAAATACCTTCTTTTGTATTCAACATAACTCATACAGGTTTTGGAAACTTGAGGCTGAGTAAATGATGACAGAACTTTCATTTCTGGGTGAACTAACCCTTTAGGCCAGGAGGAGGACTTGGTTCAATAGACCTTATTCAGAGCAGCGTATGAAAGCGAGGCTGTGAGGGAAAGACTTATTGTGTTTCCAATGGCAAAAGCTGTATAAAGCTCTTAGATCACTTATAATTTTCCACAACTCATGTTGTCTGGAGTTTTTTGTCTACTGAAATTTCTTGGAAAGATACTTTTGCAGTGTTTCGTCAGCAGAAAAATCCTAACACACATTAAATTATAGTATAACCCACTGAAGAGATGTATGTCTATCCCTCACACCCTTTCATTCCCATAAAAATCAAAGATGGCACTGCTGTGAATGACGTCTATTTAGACACTTAAATAGCTTTATTAACACGCCTTAATTATTATTATTTTTTTTTAATTTTTTTTTTTAAACCATTACTGGTGTGGATCTTAAGACAAAACAATGCCACTGACATTTTAAGATATGTCAGTGCAAGTTGCTTTCAGTTAAGACAGATCAAACATGCATTTGGGTCTGGGGCTAGGCTTAAGCCTTGTCTGTGAAACCGGGGGTTTTGTATAGTAAAATCCATCAAATTAAATCTTCATTAACTGTTAAACTCATAATATAAATTATAGATTCTTCTGATACATTGTCTCTTGTTCATTTTCATATTTCACACTAGCACATATTATTACACTGTTCTCTGGAATACTTCAGATAAATTCTTGACTGAATTGTTCTTGATTATGGCTGACTCGCAACATTCCATCTGAGCTTTAAGAGCTTGATGGTTTAACGTTTGAAAAATTAAAAATGAAGACAGCCATAAATGGATTGTAATTTTACAATTGTACTTGTACAGTAAAATATTTTTGTCTTGAATACATGATATATTTTTTTTAACAATGAAATATTGCAATAGTGATATTTCTTATTTTATTTAATATGGAAGAAGGAGAAGGAGAAGGAGTATATATTCTTACACCCATAAGAATTATTAATAATAATAACAACAACAACAATTAATTGTCAAATATAAACATACACAATTTAAAATTGTAATTTATCAACAAAATATAATAATATTCTCTCCAAATGGTGCAGCCCTTACTGAAATATTGTTGAGTTTATATTGTTGCCAAAACTATATTTCAACTTAAATATTTCATGTCAACATGAATATGACACAGCTTTTGATCAAATACATTAGTGGTATAACTGTACATTGCCCCTTAAAATGCTACATTTTTGTCTGTTCATCTAAGCTCAAAGTCATTTCCTATTCCTAAAGTCTTTTCACGGAGGCTTTGAGTTCATTATAAGTGGGCAAATATAAATAAATAAATAATTCAACTCAAATCAATATTTTGTGTCCAATTAATTACTTTTGTGGAAAGCAGCTGTGTAATAAGTGGGATAATGTACATTCACCAGTTGTTATCACACACACACACACACACACAATACCCTTCAGGGTGATATGGGTTTATTTTGCGATAACATTCAGCTGGATGTACATTATCCCTTACTTAATTTATCCTTTTGTAATCTAATAAAAGTGCAATTTTGTGCCAGTGGTTGTATTAACAGAAGCGGGATCTAATTTGGGTTCCATTATAGCTAGTGATTTCATTAACCTGATTTACTTGCCTTTAAAGCAGTAGTACAATTGACCTTTTCTGTGGCGCTTCACTTAAACATAATCATGCACTAACTATTTAATGTTGCCTATAAAAAGTATCTGCTATTGTGTTAAAATAGTGTGAGTTGTATGCAGAACCCTCATTTTGCACAAGTACAAAATGTTCCTTGATCAACATCTTTGTTGATCCTGGAACAACATTCCATTCAACCCATCCAATTAAGGGACAAGTTTACATTTTATGTCAAGTTTAGGCTTACAACCAGGGTTAGGTGCTTGTACATCAGTGTAATTCACCTATCATTTCCCTCTGATTTAATGGATGGGTTAATAAAAACAACAACTTATGGGTAGGGTTAGGTTTGGGCGTAGAAATATGGTTAGGACTACATTTTTGGACAGGAATGTTGTTGCAGGATCAACAAAATGTGTTGACCCAGGAACGCATCTACTGTAGTTTAGCAAAACCAGGACGTGCAACTTTAATGCGTGACTCACAGCAAAAAGGTACAGAGGTAATTATAGCAATTCAAGTGAATGAACGCACATAAATAAAAGATGATTAGTTAGTATGTGAAGATGAAGATCCTTGGGTCTCTAAACTCTTTGCACAATTCTGTGTGAAGCATTTGAGCATGTTTGGAACTTTCTGGGAGAAAATCCGTTTTGGATCGCTGATTATCTGGGCAATAATATAACAGTTTCTGTCTATGATTCATTTAAATAGGAACAGGAGCCTCGATGGTAAATGTTTTTGTTTTTCCATTAACTCTTAATCTCCCCTGCCATCCTTTATAATCTTTTAGAAAATGTTTTTGATGCTGGAATAAATCTGTTTGCTGGAATAAATACATTTACTGACAAATATCCTCATTATTTTCTCATAAAACTCAGTTCCTGTACTGACACTGCACATTCTGATTTGGATGAATTAGAGCCAGCCAATGCATGATGATACAAAGAAAAAAATAACTCTTAGATAGGATTTACCCAAAGGTCAGCACCTCAAAACAAATTACCAAAGGGACCAAAATACTTCCTCCCAACAGACATACCAGGAGTAGTGAGATTAAAGATCTGCTGCCGCAAAGATCAATATGAAGCCTGGCAAACTATTGGAACCTCTTTAATGCTTAATTAGCCTCTTTGATGAACAGCCATCTCTCCATCTCCCTCAGTGATCTATTAGCTACAGAGAATATTCATAAAGCTACTACATCTGCTTAGTTAAAATGACAGATGAAAAGGGTCGAAATATGGGATAGTGCTGTAAATATCAGGGAAGGCATTCCTCTAGTGGACTCTTTAGAATTGGTCAGCAAGCTTTCCATCAGATCTCAAGAGTCTGAATTATCCTGAAGCCTCGTTAATGTGGGTGATTTGTCAAGTTTGTTCTATGTCTTTTGTTTTATTATTATTATCTTGTAGCTACTTAAAGTTAAAATATATAATACAATCTCCTCAAAAATAAGTGCAATTATTATTCAAGAAATTCCATTTATAAGTGTTAATAAAAATAGAAAACTAAAAACCTAGTATACTAAAATAGGTTTTCATGGTTGAATGTTCAAAAAACTAAATTTTCTCATATCTGACATTGTTGCAGTACCACTCTTCCCAGACTGTCAGTAACACTGTTTAGGTCCTGACTCTATGAAGCCCCTCCTCCAGAAAAGCACAATGTGCTCTGATTGGTCAGCTGGGCCAGTGTGTTGTGACATTCAACCATTTCAAGTGTTTGGGAAATGTTATGACCCTTAACATAACCGAGTTTCAAAACACTAATGCAACTTAACCAGGCCTCACCCCTTTATGTTCATATATGCCTTGGGTGGGAATTATTTAAAGGTAGGGTAGGTAATCCTGTTCAGAAACACTTTTTTTTATACTGGGTGAAATGGTCCTTCCATCCTGATAGTAGTCAATACATTATGTGTTTAGAAAAAGGAACGAAAAAAATCAGACCTCTGTAGCAGCTGCAGGACAGTAAAAACTCTGACCAATCACTGCCATTCGGTGCGAATGTAAAGAACCAATCAGATGCCTTCATGTCTCGTGCCCGAGCCCCACTGCGCGCGCTGCCCTGCGTGCACTCATCACAGGTCACCGTTCCCGGAAATATTCAGCTCAAAGCACCTGCATGCAGTCATATTGGTATATAAAGACAGTTAAACAAATTTGGAATGTTTTTTTTTTAGAAAAATCCTACCTACCCTGCCTTTAAAGTATACTCCTAAGAAAAAGGATTACCTACCCTACCTTTAAATGAGGAATATTGCGATGTGTAAGATCCGGAAAAATCGTGTTGTAGTCCAAACTGTTCGTTGTTCTGTAGTTCTAAAAAATAAATACAATGGAGGTGTTTCAGGGAGTGTAATAATGTACGTTAAAAACTACTTTTTGGATTAGAAAATATATTCAAAACCTTTTTGACTATAATTATTAAGATGTGTATACATTACATTAAAATAATATATTTTTTCAAAACCATTCGAAGCCAACATGAAACAAAGGGTAGATTTTTTAGGAACTTCAAAAAAAAAACTGGATAAGAAAGCAAAATCCCATTTGTTTGAAAATGGTCACTGTCATAAAATGCAGCTCAAATAAAAAGCTTTTCCTTGCGGCCCTTTAAACAACTCCACAGTTTCAAAGGTTTCCTGAAAAAGAAGCTGTTTCTGCAAACACTGAAGACTCAGCAACATCTGTTTTATCTGCTTACTGCAATCTGAATGAGGGACTATTAAGGGACAGCAGTTCTTTAATGGGAGTCTGCTCATTTAACTGAAGCTATAACTGAACAATATTATATATTGTAATAAAAACCTAGTCTTCGGTCTTATTATACAAGCAATCACAGTGAACTATAGGCTATGTCACTCTTTCATAATAAAGGAGACGTTACAGTTATCCTAAAATTTGTCTTTGAAAGAGCTGAAGGGAAGAAGCCTAGACGAACAGTAAATTGTTTACTTCCTGTAATATGGGACTGTGGGGGGCTTTGTTTTGCACTGCAGACTGTATCCATATCATGTCTGAATGACATAAACTGACACCAAACAGACTTGGATGACTCTATTGAGGGCAACTATTAGTAAATATTGGACACAACTCATTTAATTCCTGAGAGAGGTCTCAGTGTGCATGTGCTATTATGTAATTAGTGCTGCTTGCTCATTTGAACAGGCTTCTAACCCGGAGCAGAACAATTTTGTGAGTAACCCATCCTGTATCATTTGTGCTACAGACAAGAATGATCTCTCAAATAAGTAGCTTATTGAGAAAAAGTGTGCTATTATTTTTCTACGTGATTTAATACAAATGAAAGATGATAAAATTGGTAAAATGTCAATCTTACACCAGAGGAGGAACTTGAATTTCATAGACTTGGGGTTGGGCTCTTTAACTTTGGTCAGTAAGTATTATTAGGGGTGTTACAATTCACAAAATCCACGGTTCAGTTTGATACGACACTGGTGTCACGGTTCGGTACGTTTTCGATACAGCAAAAAGAAAGAAACGGCAGAGATTTTCCTTGATTTAAAAAATAAAATAAAAAATTGGCAGTTTGGCAAATATTTGTTGGAAACCTGCTGTACGGCCAAGGCGGATGTACGGTACAGCAGATATATATATATAATCATGTATTTGTGTGAGTAAGTAAGTGTGCATATAAGTGTGAGTTTTCCTACATCTTGAAACTTTTAGTTTTATAAATGGGGCTAATCTTTGAAGGATGAACAAATGTTTTGGTCATCACATTAAAAATAACATTAGGCTATATGATAATATTTGAGTTTTGAAGTGCTGGAAAAAGATGTGAAGCTTTTAACTATTCCTGCCAAACTTCCATGGTTACTGTTAGTGTTGCTACAGTAAATCCCATGGTGAATGTTGCTGATCTGTGGACTTAAAGCCTATAGCTAGTTCATTCATGGCACAATGTTTATCCTGGTTTCCACATCAGCGCTGTTTGATCTAATAGAGATCTACAGTTAATAATGGAAAAATTTGAATGCTTCTCACTAGATCTCGCAGCGATGTTATTACTTCTGTAGGGAATTAAAATGCTTTATTTACTGGATCTCTTAGCGCTGTGTAGTAACAGTGTCGCTTGATCAAGATCGGCTCGCGCTGCACTCACTGACATTGATGGTCCAAACTGATAAACAGTCCGTGAAGCACAAAATAATGAGTAGCGTAGTTTCGTTCTGCTTTCATTATGTTTGCCATTTGATATTGAGCAACACAACGTTGCCGCGCCGACGCGACTGCTAACAAGATTTTGGTGCACCGAATTGTTTGGTTTGTAAAGCGTACCGAAAGCCTCGTACCGAACGGTTCAATACGAACATGTGTACTGTTACACCCCTAGTAATTATTTAACTTTGGTCAGAGCGGGATTCGAACCAGCATCTCCAGCATGGGAGGAGCTTAAGTTTATATACGTCAGTCGCTATACACTTCTTGAGGCCAGGGGAGTGAGGTTTACCTGCACAGCTCTTACTAGCATGCCTCCGTTACACTCACCCCCCGAAACCTCACTCCCATCAGGTCACGGCACCAACCTAGTAACCACACAGACCAGCCTTTGCATCAATAACCAAACCTAATGTCTGGTACATATTATATGATTTTGGGCTGTCCCAGACGAAAAGATGACCAATGTTGGTGATTTCAGTTTTCATGGCTCCTAAACGGTGGTCCTACGTCATACAGTGAGAGAGGTTAAAAGACGGACGTTTTCACGGTCTTGCGAGCAAAGATAGCCTGCGATCATTTTCTCACAGTGTCAGAAATTAAGCATGATCATCTCTCAGTGTGTTTGCTGCTATGACCAATGTCTACTGACTAGCCAATGAAAATGCAACATGAAATGGCGTATTGATCAAAACGACAGAAAATGTAAAAAATCGAGTTATTTATGTTTACTGGCAGACCACATGTTTAAAAGCAGGTTGCTCAGCAGTAAACTATAGCTGAAAAAAAAGTGCAGTTCAAGCTGCAAAGAGAAAATTATTACACCCCCACAATCAAAGTGGATGCTTAGCCTTATAGACCTGCATGACTATTAATAGAGCCTGTTGGGTGAGGAAAGTATGCAGGTGTCCTGAGGTAAGCTGTGTATTGATTGGTCAATTTAAATAGCAGTGGAAAAACGCACCTCTACCTACATTTTTGCAAAACTCTATAAAACGTAGGTAACCTATACATACAATTCACCGCAGTTGCCAAAAACGTACTTCTGTTAATGCAAATTAGGAATATGGAGGCAGAATATTGGTTAATAAAGACGTATTTGGAAATGGTTCTTGCACAATATAATGTTCTATAATTTGTAAACTAACACATTGTAATGCTTGCATTTCCATATGTATGCTTTCTCTGATGTAGTAAACTTTTCTCGGTAGCTCACCTGGTACAAAACTACGCTCGTGATGTGAAGTGAAGTGCTCGGGTATGAGTCCCATAAGACACAACACTCAATAAAAGAGCTCAAAGACTTGTATAAGCAAGCTAAAATGACATGGTTGCTTCAGTATGCTTTTAGCATCACTCACTGGACATTTCCCTTGAAAGTGTTGTGAAACGTGCAAGAAGCAACGTAATGTCATTTTGCAGATATGCCACCACATGCATGTTTTTTTTTTGTTTTTTTGTTTTTTTCTCTTAATGAGCCTGGGTTGAGGTGTTTTTTTGTTTTATTTCTCTTAATGAGCCTGGGTTGAGGTTTTGTTAGATCACATGGTTAAAGACAAGAGGAAAAAGGCAGTACCCAGCTATTTTTTTCCTCTTTGCTAGTTTTCGTTTTATTTCCACACAGTTAAGCATAGACAGATGCAGTGTTTGTGCCTCCTGAGGCGATGTGATGCGTTTTGTTTGAAGTCAGTTCTCAGTCTAATTACTGAGACATTCAAACATATCAAAAATAT
Organism: Leuciscus waleckii; assembly: GCA_900092035.1. Lineage (NCBI taxonomy): Eukaryota > Metazoa > Chordata > Actinopteri > Cypriniformes > Leuciscidae > Leuciscus > Leuciscus waleckii. Next base: position 279,438 of record FLSR01000534.1, read on the forward strand.
TCTACAGATGACAGGAGGTTGTTGACATTGGTCTTGCCTCCATTACCATCTATTTTCATTGATGACATCACCAACGACATCACCAGTGCACTGCATTGTGCCACGTGTCATATCCCAACCAACAGAAAACACCTACACCATAAACTGTTAAAGGAACAGTTCACTTAAAAATGAAAATTCTGTCATCATTTACTCACCCTCAAATTGTTTCAAACCTGTATGAATTTCTTTCTTCTGCTGAACAAAAAGGAATATATTTTGAAGAATGTCGGTTATGTACTCCATTGACTTCCATAGAAGATCCGCCTTGGCCGTACAGCAGGAACACAAAAGAAGATATTTGTAAGAATGTTGGTAACCAGACAGTTGATGGGCACCATTGACTTCCATAGAAGAAAAAAAATATATACTATTAAAGTAAATGGGGTCCAAAAACTGTTGGTTACCAGCATTCCTGCTGTACCGTACATCCGCCTTGGCCGTACAGCAGAACCAAACAGTTGATGGACCCCATTGACTTCCATAGAAGTAAAGGAGATGGAGATCATAAGATGCAAAACCATAGAAGAAAAAAAAAAACTGCAATATCGTTCAGGACACACGGAGCCCCCTGCTGTACCGTACATCCGCCTTGGCCGTACAGCAGATTGATCAAAACGACAGAAAATGTAAAAAATCGAGTTATTTATATTTACTGGCAGACCACATGTTTAAAAGCAGGTTGCTCAGCAGTAAACTATAGCTGAAAAAAAAGTGCAGTTCAAGCTGCAAAGAGAAAATTATTACACCCCCACAATCAAAGTGGATGCTTAGCCTTATAGACCTGCATGACTATTAATAGAGCCTGTTGGGTGAGGAAAGTATGCAGGTGTCCTGAGGTAAGCTGTGTATTGATTGGTCAATTTAAATAGCAGTGGAAAAACGCACCTCTACCTACATTTTTGCAAAACTCTATAAAACGTAGGTAACCTATACATACAATTCACCGCAGTTGCCAAAAACGTACTTCTGTTAATGCAAATTAGGAATATGGAGGCAGAATATTGGTTAATAAAGACGTATTTGGAAATGGTTCCTTGCACAATATAATGTTCTATAATTTGTAAACTAACACATTGTAATGCTTGCATTTCCATATGTATGCTTTCTCTGATGTAGTAAACTTTTCTCGGTAGCTCACCTGGTACAAAACTACGCTCGTGATGTGAAGTGAAGTGCTCGGGTATGAGTCCCATAAGACACAACACTCAATAAAAGAGCTCAAAGACTTGTATAAGCAAGCTAAAATGACATGGTTGCTTCAGTATGCTTTTAGCATCACTCACTGGACATTTCCCTTTGAAAGTGTTGTGAAACGTGCAAGAAGCAACGTAATGTCATTTTGCAGATATGCCACCACATGCATGTTTTTTTTTTGTTTTTTTGTTTTTTTCTCTTAATGAGCCTGGGTTGAGGTTTTGTTAGATCACATGGTTAAAGACAAGAGGAAAAATTGGCAAAAAAACAAAAACAAACACTATAGCATATACAATATAATTATGTATATAATAAACAGAAAATAAAGTGATGATACTTCCAGCACACTTGTTTTGATACTTACAGCACACTTAAAATGTATGCCTCATTACATAAGATAAAATATCAAAACAACTCAGCAAGACCTGCCATGCTAGAAATGTTAATAATTTAACTTCACCATTTTTGCATTTACCTTTATCCAGTTGGTCTCAAGGTGATTTTAAGACAGTTCTCCCCAAGTTCACACTGGTAGTGTGATGTATCTGGCATACGCATCACCATTTACTCTAAAGGAAGACAGAATGAGGGGAGGGTGCAAAAATGGCAGGCCTTATTAGAGCCTGCACATGCAAACAGACCTAATTTGAAAGTTCAGTAGGTCAGCATACTGTATGAGTGTTATGGAAAGACCTCAAATCTTATATAGACAAACAAAATAGTAAATAAAAAAATAAAAATGAAAAAAAGTATTATTCTGCTTGTTGCCTCAATCAATCAATCAATACATACATAATAGATAACTAACATCTAGGGATGGGTATTGATAAGATTTGATCAATATCAATGCCACTGACGATTCTGCTTATCGATCCGATCTTTAACGATTCTCTTATCGATTCCTGATAGCACTGTGTGGAAAAAAAGTAGTCATGCTTTTTCGGCAAAAAAAACAAACAAGTGGTTTTATTTGTTTTAAAGCTTACTATTGAGTAAGCAAACTGATTAATAAATAAGATTTACAAAATAAATAAAGAAAATCTTCTGTAAACAAGTATACAGGTCAGAAACTCTTCCTCCTAATATAGAATTAACACTATTCTCTATAAAAACAGGGATGGAAGCCTAGATAACGGTGACAAAACTGGCTTGCGATGAAATATGTTTGAACCAAATGTGATACATTTAACAATTAACCATTCTTATCAAGAAAAATAAGCATATCTGCTTTGTCTGGGTAAATCCTAGCTCTCTCTCGACTAACAGTGTCTCCAGCAGTGGAGAACAGCCTCTCAGAAGGGGTAGAAGATGCCTGAACACACAGATATGTTCAGTGTCCCTCTTCTGCCACCACCAGAGTCTGCTGATACAGAGATGGAAGGTATGCCTCTGTACATCTGTATTTCTCGGTCCAGTCATTCAAAAAAATGTCTTGAGTCTGTTGTGGGGCTGTTTGTAAATCATGCTCCTCCTCCACAAACAGCTTCTCCAAGGCTGTCTTCCTGGGGTGTTTTACATGTTTATTTCTTCATCTATGCCATATGTTTACTATGATTAACAGGACTTACATAGTTTTCTACCTCCTCCTGTTGCTTCTCTTCCACCTCCTGAGATTGTCCTAGCCTCTGTATGTGTCTTCCTGCTGTGACTGCTTAAGAGAAAAAAATCACATGTCAGCCCTTCGAATGGAACCAGAGTTGAGCATCAAAACAGAAATGAGTCACAAACTGTGAGTCAAATACTTTTTCTGTCTCTCTGGGTGTGGCTGCTACAATTGCTGCAGACCTCAGCCTGTCACAAATGGCATCACTGTCTATTTTCGACTTGAACCTTGGGTCTATCACCGTTGCTTCTTCCAGGAAGTTCTGGACATTTTCATTCTTAATAAAAAAAAAGAAAAAGAACAATCATGTTTAAAATTCTGGGGAAATGTGAATTATGAATCATTTACATGAAGACTGGAAATGAAGGTGTATCTGTCAAGGAACCTGGTAACGTGTTGAAAGATCAGTCCGGATTTTCTCCTTAATGTTTCTTGCAAATGGAGAGTCTTCGGCCTGGTCTGCATAGTGGCACTCCAACTTTTTTAAAATTGGAATGATTTGGCCACTTGTAGGGCTTTTTTCTCTAGAGAAACAGAGTGTCGACGTGTAGAGTACAGACATTAACTCCATGAACTCCTTTGCCTTCCTGAAGTCCTCCATTTGTAGTTTCTCAACCAGTCTATAAATATAGATAATCATTTTCCTTAAGCAAGGTAGCACAATACGTGGTCATCTTGCACCCTACCCTAATTTAGTCGTAGTGGTAATCATCACAGCATCCATCACTTACTTTTCCATCTCAGATAGTTTTTTTTTTTTTATCCACGGGTCCATTATTACTGCTTGAAAAGCAGGGAACTGCTCCTAGAACCTCTCAATCATCAATCATCAGATATAGAGAATTCCATCGTGTCTTCATATCAACAATTAGTGAGTGATGAGGGAGGTCTGTGAAAAAAAAATCACATTTTTGTTAGCATAACATGTAACAAAACATTATATCATCATATTAAGTATTTTGTTAAAATCTGAGAGATATATATATATATATATATATAAGGCTGTTTATACTTCTGCGTCGGACCTACGCCAGAGCCTCTACGCTGTAGGCAGTTGGAACTTGATACAACGTCGTTGTCCGCGTTGACGCGCAATTACACTTGCAGAGGGAGCATGTGAAACCTGAGGGAGCAGTCCTAGCAGACCAACCACAGCGCTTGCGTCCGCGTAGAGTTGACGCGTTGTTACATTTTTGGAGAGGTGCACGTCAGGGTTACACACAGCCTACGACGTAGCTACGGCGTAAGTTCGACGCAGAAGTATAAATTGGGTTTACTCAGTAATTGCTGCTTCTCCTTCAGAATGACCTTTGCCATGTAGGACCTCTTCATCCAAACAACTATAGCGCGTACTCTAGGAGACCAATTGCAAACGGTGCTGCATTTGTAAAAATGTTGTGCTGCGAGATTGAATGTGTGCGCAAAGCAGCTGATCTTCACAACCTGCATCTTCTTCATAGCAACGTCTATATTCGCTGCATTGTCCACTGTTGCTGCAACAACCTCATCTCTAACTCAAAATTCGTTCAGTATGCTTCAACTTCTTCGGCCACAGCATCACCAGTCGGGGCTTCATACTGCCTTAGTTTTTAGGACTTTCCCTATGGTGCCCTGTCTGGTGTAATGGGGTGTGACTGTGAGGTAATGGTCCTGGGACAGGCTAGTCCATCCATCTGCTGTGATGGCTGCCTTTGTGACATCCTTGACAGCAGATAACAAGTTTTCTTTTTCAACTTGATACCAGGCAGGGGATCAAGCTGTTGCCAAGGTAGTCCCTTGAAGGTGGCTTATACCTGGGGTTTACTGTCCTGATCATCTCCCTACACATTATTCAGGTAAATTAAATAATGTGATAATTAACATGCTATTTTAAAGCTAGCTGTGCTCTATAACAAAACTATTGATTTGATTTGCCTCATTCTAGACTCGCCTAACTTGTTAAATGTTCACCAAACATTTAACCACATACCGAAAATCTGGTTGGTCTAGCGTTGAGAATAGGTGTAACCCTTTCACCACAAACTTGTTACTGCTCGGTGACACTCGTTTACCTTCTCCTCGTTTAGTTTTCCTCCCAGAGCAGCGAGTGTGAATGGCGAACGCCTTTCCTCACTTGTAGTCGAGCAGCCTGCTGACTGGGAGCTAATGCTTTCAGCCTGCCTATCATCTAAAAGGGATATTACGAGAATAATTATACATAATACAGCGTTTTCGTAGAATATGCCTGTAATTTGTACGATGCCAGTGATGTTTAACATTACATTACCCTGTTCAACGGAGGTTAAGGTTACGGTCTGTTAACTTGGGAAGTTGTACGCAGCGGATCAAAAACATGGCATCCCTGCAATTTAGTACAATGTTTGAGCATGTTGCTTGAATTTGCACCCTTACATGAAATAACAGCCTTACAGTTATTGCAAACGGCATAATTTGTCACGTTTAGCAAAATAAAGCCAAGCTTTAGATTGTCTCTTCCTCTCCATGATTCGCTCCTTTGCTCAAATCGCTTTGACGTCATGACGCACAGATGCGTAGGACGCCGTGCTATGGTGGCCGATAAAGGACAAAAGGGAAAGTTGTGAGTTCACGGTCTGTATGGCTGGGACTCGGAGCAGGAGCATCGATAAGAGGACTCATTAACGTCGAGGGCATACAATATCGATGGTTCATAAAACTTAGAACCGGTTCTCGAGTGGAACCGGTTTTCAATTCCCATCTCTACTCATGTCTTTCAAAGTAAACTCCATAGACTGAGCACAGATGGACATGCCCACTACATAGCTGACCCTTTTGTTTGAGTGTTCAATCATTTGCACAAATCTGTGCTGAAAAAAAAAATTGTGCTGCACAATATGGACAAGCAAAGTATACTTTGGCTGACTCAGGATTTATTGCAAATAAGGATTTTAAAACCACCCAGTTGTGATGGACCTACATGTTCCACTGATGTCTGACAACATGTTTTTACAAAGTGCCAAACACTTCATTTTATTATTGAAAATCAAGCTACTTTTGTGTAGTGCTTTCCTTTAAAACTGGGATTGTACATAGAAACCACTATTCACATCACCAGACAATGTCATACCAGCTGATATTAATAAGTTCCAAGAACATTTTGCTACTGTTTTTAGGTTGTGAAAATATTATTTACTTAATTTTTTCCTCTCCGTTATGCAAACTTCAATGTAACATTCCAATTAGTCAATTTGTGAACTTGATACGATTATTTTTCTTCTTTAAACACTCTGAAACATATGGAGTTAGTTTCTGCCACATAATTAAACATGTTAAAAGAGAAATGTGACTTTTTTATCTGAGTTCTGAGAAAAAAAAAAGCCAAAACTGTGAGATAAACAGTCGCAATTACACTTTTAATTTTTATTCTGTGGAGGAAACAAGCTTCATGTAACATGTAAAAAAACATTAGATGAATTTCCAACTAAAATGTCTCAGAAAAAAAAGCTTTTCATGAAAAATGTATAAATAATGTTTTTGAGCTTACATGTTTGAGAAAATTAGGCTATTAAAGATAAAGATGATTAAGAATGTTCCCTGTTAGCTGGGATAGGTCTGAGTCATGTTCATTGATTTCTGCTCTATCTTCAACATGAACACTCTAAAATTCTCATAATAATTAAGGCCTGACTCTCAAAATTTCAGATCTTGCATTTACTAACTAATAAACTACATACCAGAACAGGCAATCAACACCTCACTAAAACTATTAACACCAAAGCAACAAAGAGCTGCATGCTGAGACCCCTCCTGTGTTCTTCCTTCACCTATGACTGCTCGCCGCCCACAGCTTGAACTCTATTATCAACTGCACAGATGATGCCACAATGGATGGGCTAATTAACAGCGATGATGATTCAGCCAACACAGAAGAAGTGCAGAACATTGAGTCATGGTTCATTGAAAATGGAAGATAAACAGCTCGTGAAATGTATGCTTCATGAAGTCCAGTAGTAACAGGTAATATACCCCATTTACACCCTTAAACGTTGATGACATTATACAGGCATTATATAAGGGTGAATGGTATGTCCAAAATCATAGTAATTTATGTATTTAAAGGGGGGGTGAAATGCTATTTCATGATACTGATTTTTTACACTGTTAAAGAGTTGGATTCCCATGCTAAACATGGACAAAGTTTCAAAAATTAAGTTGTACGTTTGAAGGAGTATTTCTGTGCCAAAAATACTCCTTCCGGTTTGTCACAAGTTTTGGAAAGTTTTTTTTCGAGTATGGGCGTGTGTGACGTCAGATGGGGTGGAATTTCCTAAGGGCACTTCTCCCGGAAGGGCGCACGCGCACCCGTAGACCAGAGCGAGAAAGCGAAAGCATTTAGGGAAGTCATCAACGGATTGTGCAAGTGTTCTTGGTTGTTCCCTGCATTTCGACGATGATTGTTGTATAAACAAGGCCCAGTTCGACGCCGGATTTGCAGATCGTCTAATGATTAAGGATGGAGCAGTCCCAACGATAAAGGTTCACGGTCGTGCGTTGGAACCGCAGGCGGTGAGTAAAACT
>FLSR01000534.1:309835-324839 GCA_900092035.1 Leuciscus waleckii
GTGTGTGTGTGTGTGTGTGATGGGTAGGTTTAGGGGTCGGGTTAGTGTGTGTGTGTGTGTGTGTGTGTGTGTGATGAGTTCTTGTTTCATTTTATATATGACACCTATAAATGCAAGTGTTAATTTATGTTACTTGTTTCCAGTTTTATTGTTGATTGTTTGCTATTAGTGTAGTGTAGTATTTTTCTACTTTATTTTGTAGCTGATAAATATGGGAATATTACATCTAAGTAAGCAAAAAAAAAAGTCTTACAAAACTCGAATGATTGAATGAATATGATTATGTCAGTCATCTGTCAGGAAGACACAAGAGCAAAATTTTACATCATAACTCATGTTATCTTTCATTCATCTATCTTTTTGTCACAGTTATTCCACTAAATAGTGATCATCAATAAGATATTTGAGGAGGTACTTGTAAAGGCATAGCCTGTTCACATATGTTCATAATAACTTGTTAAAACCCTTATGATTAATAATGTCATCAAAGATGAGGTGAAGGCCACATCAGATGGAGAATGTGCGAAGTGATTTTAAATAATCTCAAAGACAGACACAGCACCATCTGCACACGAAAGCCAGAACTTTTTCTGTGTTTTTGCATTTATTGTAAACATCAGAAGCTGATTGACTCATTTGTTTGTTTCATCTAAATCTGTTTTCACATCTTTTGACTGCATTGCAATGTTTGACATTCGTCGCAAAACATTGTGCATATCGGCAAATGACGAAACACTCTGAAAATAGACGTGTTTGTCTTATCTTTCAATATAAGCACTTTAACATTATACAGATATGTAATTATTCTATAACAATCTGCCCACTTTGTGCCATTTATACTATTGTGATAGAGAGCATTTATTTTGAGTCATATATAATTATCAGTCACGCTAATATGTTATGCAAGAGCTATGAAACAATGTGCATGACAAGTAAATGCATCTTGCAATAGTGTGTAATGAGGAAATGTAGGAACTGATGCTATGCAGTATATTTAAAAAATTCACAAAGCATTGACGAGGCAGGACAAACTGAACAGAAACAGAGCTAACTTAAATACTGGTGATATTGAGGTGCACACGGCTGAACTCAGTGTACGTTTACACGACGACAATACGCTTAAAGTTTTCCGCGTACAGACGACATAATTGTCAAAATGATCCCTGTTCACAAGGATCCGCGAAAAACGACTAAAAACGCTGTATTCTGCTGCCAGGCCATTAGATGGCGATGAAACACTATAGACTGAAAATGTAATTTGCATGACGTCATGAGATTCGTGTTTTTGTTGTTTTTCAAAAACTTGCACTTTGAAACCAGTTTTCAAAACTCTGCGTTTTCAGACATCCAAAATGCCGTTGTTGTGTAAACGAACGGCCAAAACGCATAAAAAGTTTTATGTTTATAGTTGAAAATGGTGTTGTGTAAAGAGCCCCCTTAATGAAAAATCAATAAACAACTATGACAACAAACTAAGGGTAATTGTGCAAACTGAAAATAGTGAAAAAGCTCAAAATAGTGTGAGTGACAGTTCGCCCCCTCCCGGAAGGCGCAACCTCGCGATGAAAGATGGATGGAGGAGACATAGGTGGAAGACGGGAACCAGGGAGAGGGCTCAACAGAAAAGTCCAGGCTGGAGTAGATGGAGGAATGATCCAGGGGACGGCCTTGAGCAGGAATATCCAGGTTGTGATCCAGGCCACAGCCAGGACTGCGGCCCATGGCGGCGTTTCTGGAGGGAGAAGGCATGGTGAAGGTAGTCTCAACACCGCATGTGGACGAGCCAGGTGATAGCGACGATGCAGGACCCCATGGTGAAGACGAAGAGGCGATGGAGTGGAATGATGCCGATGGTGTAGGCGGACATGACAGAGCCGCAGTGATGATCCCCTGAGATGAAAGTGTGATTCGGAAGGCTGAGGTGGAGCTGGAGCGACCCAGGGCGGAGGCGAAGGTTGAGGGAAGGCAGAGCTAGCCGAAGCCGCAGGAGTGGAGGGCCGGAGAGCAGCGGATGGCCCATAGGCCATGGTGGAGGCAATGCGATGACTAACCCAGCAGGAGCCGACGTTCTGAGGGAGCCTAGCGATGCCCAATGCTCGAAGGAGTCGAGGGAGGAAGGAGCACAGGTGCAGGAGCTAGGGCGAGGGACTGAGGTATAATGGAGTGATCAAAGGCCGGACGTGGAGCCTCACGATCCCTATGTCCAGGATGAGGTGGCTCACAGCAGGACTTCTGTGTAACCACAGAACCACTGAGCCACTGAGAGGAGGTAAGGTAGGCACTGAGGGACTGGTGGGAGACAGTGAGGACTGGGCAGCAGGCGTGGCTGAAGGCTGGATCACTGACTGGAGAGGGGCAGAAAAACTAGGGAGACTTAAACTCACAGGAGAGCATTGAAGAGGTGGTGGGAGAGGAAGGTTGGGCGGGACCAGCAAGTCCAAAACATAAACAGGCATTGTAGGGGTTACATGAAAATTATCCAAGTCCAGGAACGTCATTGACGGGCAGGTGGGCGGGTCTCCAATCTAAACCCTCGAACTCCACGCACCCACTCCACAAATTCGACAAGGCTCCATCGAAGACCCTCCCCGGACAACTGAGCCTTTGTGGCGGTGTTCAGGCCAGTGTACAGGACATATAACTTTACAAAAACACATAAAAAAAAAGACTAAAAACAAAGATCATACAATAAATAAAACTGTATTTAACAAATATTGTAACATTTTAAATTGTATTTATTATTTTTAATTGCACAAACTGTCACCAAAAGCTTTACAGTAATTAGGACACAACTTTTCAAAGGTTTTTTTTTATTTTATTTTTTTTATCTTTACTTTATCTCTTAATTAAGCTTATTATTTTGCATTTAGACTCATTTTGAGCAAAAAGTATGTGCTTTCTGAAAATGTATTTGTTGAATGTGCAATGCTTAGAGGATTTTTCACATTGGCGTGCGTGGAAATTATTGCATTATGACAGCGGAACTTAAAATTGTGTTCAAAACAATCTGCTGCCCTGTTCAGACCTTGTCATACAGTACATACAAACTGAATTATTTTAATAGTTAGTATTTAACTAACGAATAATTGTGTCTCTTTTCTATAAATCAAGTCACCTTTATTTATATAGCACTTTATGCAGATTGTTTCAAATCATCTTTACAGTGATAAGAGGAAAATGATGCATGCATTTCACTGTTGTTTAGATGAAGTCAGTTCAGTGTTGATTCAGTTCCGTTGTAAAGCTCATCAATTATTAAATTAGCTCATTTCATCTACAAAGCACTTCTGCAAAAATGATCTCATCGTCCAACTCAAGTTCAGTTCTCAAACAGCAGAGCCTGTACAGTCATATCAATAATATTGTTGAATATTAAGTGTCCCCAACTCAAGCCAGAGGCGACAGTTGCAAGGAACCCAAACTCTATCAGGTGACATAATGGAGAAAAACATTTTGGGAGAAAACATGGCTCAGTCGGGGACCAGTTCTCCTCTGGCCAATGAACGGACACGGTGTCATTATGATTCAGGCTGCATCACAAGTCAAAATTCAGACCGGGATTGGTAGTATTCAAATATTCATCCAGTTCCTTTTGCTTGAACTTTGATTCGTCATACCAGTATGGAGCCAAAGCTGGCCACAGGGTCTGTGCGGATTACCTGTCTGGTTTTGTGGTCTTAAATGATGATAATATTGCTCTGCTCTCATCCAGGTTCAGTTCTTCATGGCTAAAGTAGGTGTAAAAGGGGAACATTTCCAAGGACAGCTCCAATTTGAGGACAGGACACCAAATTTGGCCCTGTCCTCAGAAAACAGGGATGTCTGGTCCCCTAAGCCATAAACAGAATAGAGCGTTTTACTGGTATTATTTTAGTTATTTACTTGTAGCAGCTAATGAATCAGAAGTCTCAATAAGGTGGATAAAAGTCTGTATCTGAGTGAAAATGAGGACGGGGCTTTATTGGGAATTGATTGGATGGTTTATGGGATGCTATTAGTGGATATCACGTGAGTGACAGGTTCTCCCGCCCTCGTGCCAGTAAACACGTCATCAGAGAAGAGATGTTGCTGCAAGAGGGAGGGGCATTAAAAAAATAAAATAAAAATTAAAGATTACAACGGCACATTAATACAAATAAATAAATAAATAAAAATATGCACACAGATAAACAATTTATAATAAATACTGCAATATTCCATGAACATCAAGAATTGTCAATTTTGATTTCATGATGTATAATCAACATCTGTTCCCCACAAACACATTTTGTGAGTAAAATATATCTGTGGTTCTGTTTACAGAGATAAAGAGCATAACTCCTGGCTTCGTCGAGGACAGCTCATTCTCTGCTTTTATGAACACATCACAGAGGAACACCTACATTTTAGTGCTAGATACTGATTCTCCCCTCTCATGTTGAAACAATGCCGTGCTGACCTATAACTTGTGGGTCCCTCCACTTGATGAATTGTGTCATCCCGGTCCACAGAAGTGCTGACCTGAACACAAGTTGCTCGCAATGATTTCCTGTAGTTGGCAGAACACAGTGAGTGATGAATGAACATCTCTGATCCATCAATCCCAGGGCCTGGAGTCAGGTGCCCCCAGTCTTTTCAAAGAAGTATAATTCCACTTCCCTCATCTCTGTCTTTGGCCGGGTCCCTGCGAGCCGCTTGGCTTTGTCATTAAACAAGGTAGAAAGTAAAGGATTTGATCTCCTAAAGGATTTTAGCCGCTAAACATTTTCAAGCTTTACACTTGAAGAATAGAATGGGGATGCAAAAGCTGGTTTTGATGCTTGTGCAACTCTTAACAACTCTTCTCTACTTGCTCTAATTGCTTTGATAAACATTTATAAGGCCTATTCAGAATAGGCATTTTCAGGGATTTGCATATAAAACAAAGAAAATGTTGATGCCAATTCCTTTGTGAGATTTCCGTTGTAATCCAGTAATGAAAACCTTCTCGGGCACTTTCATATAACTCATGTCACAGGCCGCATTGAAGAAAACAGCGAAAACATACATTTGAGCAAATGTTCACATCTGTTTCTGTGCCTTTTTTCTTGACAAGAATTGCGTTTATTTAGACATAGAACCGTCTCTTTATGACCACATCGACATTTCAGGCACACACGGCAACTTTGCTTCAGCGCCAGGTCAAGTCAAACGAGCACAGAAAAGGTACAAGTGCCACAGGAGCTTCAGCGGATCAACAGTGAATGGCGAATAGTAGATATACCAGAGAGAGAACAGTTAATACAATGTGATTAAATGTGGAGTTGATTAAAGCAGCGTAACAAACTTTCTTGTATTTGTTACATGCGTCACATTCAAGGACATGTCTCTCAAATGTATGGACTAAATTATACTTCTATGTGAGATCACAAAATAATACACAGATTGAAAGGCCTATGTATTTGTTTTGTTTTTTATCTTTAACTAAATGCACAATAAATGTGAGTATTTGTACTAGAAAATAGGCACCAATTTTAAATTAGTTGGCAAAGGACCAAAGAAAATGTATTACATTTAAGTTTGCATAAAATAACTAATTTATATTCTGACATTTATGTGGTGCCTGCTTCCACCCTAGCCATTTTTACTTTCTTGCTAAAGGAGATTCAAATTATATAACTTTTTTTAAAGTTAAGTTTATGTATGATAGAACTGCTGTGAGTCATTTATTTTGACAACTAACAGAATGTTAAACATTCTATGTTTACTTTTTCAGATGCAAGTTTTTGAAACAGGACGGTGGACAGAGATATAGACCCAGGTGGAGATGGTGAGCCAAAGAGCCCATGCAACATCGATGGGACTGGAGAATGAGGTCAAGCCATGGCAACGAGCGTCTGAAAAGGAGCCTGGGACCAGAGGACTGAGGCGAGCCAGTGGGACCGAGGACGACGGCGGAGCCGAAGGAAAAGCACAGCCAGACAGAGCCCCGAAGGTGCATGCAGGACGACGTCCGACCAGGGTGCAACCGAGGGACGAGGGAGCCTGGTGAAGCTGCAGGGAGATGGTTTCTGGTGGAGCCGAGGGAGGAAGGAGCCAACACAGAGCCGATAGGTCGACAGGCCAAGGTGGAGCGATGGGTTCTGAGGCTGGAGGCAGAGCCAGGGGATCTTCTGGACTAGGTGGAGCTGGTGAACTGAAGATCAGAGGCTGATCCTCACCAAGATGTGTATGAGATGCAGAGCGACTGAAGGGAACCAGTGGAGGCAGGGCTGAGGAACTGGCTGATTTGGGAAGAGGAGGTGGGAGAGGGAGGTTGGGCAGGGACTCAGGAAGCAGGTAACTCTGGAGATGCAAGAAAGTCTGGAAATACTGGAAACTTAAAACTGGGCGGGACCAGCTGAAACAGGAGATTCAAGGGATTTTTACCTCCTCAAATATTTTCAAATAATTTCCAGAGTCCATGCAAAACTCATCCATTGCAACGGGGTGGTGGGCAGGACTTCCCTCCAAGCCCACAAATTCAACAAGCACTCCCTTGGCAGTGCATTGTGTTGTAGGCTAACTCAAATGGTCAGACTCTCCGTGTGACTCATGCTCTGGGGCAATGTCTGGCGCAGTATCCTTCTCTAGCTCATTCATCGCGGCAGGCTGATCTCCACAATTTGGGGCGGGCTCTAGCAATTTGTCTGTGTAGCTCATGGGCCGAGAATGGCTGGTCTCTGGATCAGTGTTTGGAGCGGGACTGATGATGTCCTCCTCAGCAATGCCGAATCGCAGTACACCAGAAACCCACAAACTTCCCCGAGGACTTCCCCTTTGTGCGCTCATTAAAGCTGTCTTACAAGAAGGCACACAAGGAGTGATCTGGAAAGTTTGTTAAGCCTGACAGATTGAGAAATCCATGGATGTGGTCTTCGAGGCACTTCTGCTCCTCTCCAAGCAAAGCAGCTGGATTGCCGGTAAGTCCATCTTTTTATAAAACTCAGTCTTGAGGGTCCGTTCTTCTGTAACGCTGAATGTTAAAATGTTTTGTTATAACTTTTTTGTCAAATTTGAGCATTGTCAAGCTTGGTGAACAGCTTTAATCAGATTATTTGATGTGTCCCCATTTAAAGAGAAAGGAGCTGTACTTTTATTACTGAAAAAGCTGCCTGAAAGGCGTTTCAAAGATGGCTGCCAAGTGAAATGACTTGCCTTAAAGGGACTTTGGTAAACTTCTATTGCGGTGAATGGGAGATGACAGCAAATATAAGTGTTTTGTATTCCAATTTGTTCCAACAGCAAAAGAGAGAAAAAAATTTAATAAATCCACGATAGTGTTTCCTTTCCAAAAGAAGGTAACAAATAGAGATATTGATTACAGCAGTCAGAGAGAATGACATGACATCTGCCTTCAATCTCTCAGCCATTTCATTAGAAACACTCTAACAAAAGTTTTTTTTTTTTTTTTTATTTCCCACGGTTTGGTGTTTTAATTGTTTTTTACTTCACACGGTTTAGTGTTATAATTGTATATTTTTCTTTGCTATATTTTTGACGTTTTTATTTTGCTGTAATTCTTTAATTAAACAGCAGAAAGTCTAAACAGAAAGTCTGCAAATGCTAACGGATAGCTCTCTCCAAGAATTGTAGGCCTTCCTTGCACTTGACTGGCGCACTGCGGTGTATAATTGACGCTTTGCTCCATAGATTTCAATGCATTTGCCAATATTTATGTGAATCATTAGCCTAGAAATATAGACGCCACCCTAGCGGCAGCACATTTTATTTTGCAGCCAGTGTCGTCTAGCAACACTCCATTGGCTTGCAAGCTGGAAAAACCAAACTCTAGTCAGGCCAATCACATCGTGTATAGAGTCGGTGGGCAGGCTTAACATAATGACGGCAGAGTTGTGACAGTTTAGCGTGAATTCCATGCTACTTGAAAACAAAGAATGGCTGCTGCTGCTGGCGAACAGCGGTCTTTCGAATCGGCTTTGGCCGCGATCTGGAAGACTTGGCTTTTCTTTGAGAAAAGAACAAAGAACGTGACTGAAGTCCTTCTTAAAAAAGGAAGATGTGTTCAGAGTTTTGCCAACCGGATACGGCAAAAGTTTAATCTTCAACTAGCTCTGCTGGTGGGTAAATGCTCTGGTTGGTTGTAGCGCTATCCTATTGCGTGCAGAGGGAATCTGAAAGACAACCGTTTATCCCGCCCCTCGGATTGAGCCCTGCCAATGGTGTGTTCCCAGACCCAACATCTTGATGTGGGTCTGGCTTATCAGGCTAGTGAATCATGGTAAATGCCCTCAACCACCGCTCTCATTTCAATTAATAAAGCAATAAAGTGGGAATCTTTCTTCTTTGTATCCCTTTTTAGGAATAGCGTTTCAGTAAAACAACCAGAGCCTGTGGATGAATTAGATGGATTAGATGTCTGCATGATTGAGAAGGTTGTTAAGCGCTTATAATATCCTCCTCAATCGCATGGTCCACCAGAACTGCCTTATTCTCAAAGGATCTTGTTTTTTCGATCTCTTATCATTTACATGCAAAATAAAGCGGCAAATAAAGGATAGTGAGCTTCAACCTATTTTACACAACTCTGCTCTAGGTAAGTGGAAATGTAACAAAGACAGCTGCATTCGTTATCTACACAAGGAATGCAAATGAAAACCGAAAAAAGCAGTGTGCTTGTTAGAGCCGTGCTTTATGGAATGTGAAATTACAGCACAGAGCAGTATATAGTGTACTTTACCGAGATGTCTAATTGAGGAACAACTAACGGGACTATATAAATGCAAGAGTCCTTTTTTATTAGAGGCCGTTCTCCTCCACGGGTAATGGGAGTGAGATATCATTGCCTCTTTCACAGCCGTTCCCTTTCAAAATGCTAACTATTTCATCCACTTAATCAGCCAATATTCTTTCTCAGCTTTGTGGCCAGATGAAGACTGAATCATCAGCTCTGTGCGCTGCCTTTACAGCGGGTTTATGAGGGGCTCTGAGAATGGTAAATCTCGAAACTTCTGCGTCTTTGGGTAATTGATTGTTGGAAAGGGCTGAGTGCCACTTTTATTACCTCTGAGATTGAAAGAGTTCTCTGAAACTATGGGCGAGTGCAGAACAGCAAACAGTGTGATAAATACCCTGCTGGACAGACAATTAACTAGTCGGCCAAGGGGGGCTGTATCTATCCCCTTCCAAAACTATAAATACAAATACCTTGATTGAGAAAATAAACTAGTATAGAACACACGTTAATCTAGTCGGCTGTGCAGGATTACAGAGACATCTGAATTGTGAATTAAAATTTCTCAGCAATATTAATTGATTTTAAATCTAGTCACCTACTGGTTTGGACAGTATATAGATAGTAAGATAGTCTAGATAGTATAGGTTTACATTTATCTTACTTGTTCTAAAGGGAAAGTGAAGGCTGGATAGAGCTTGTCCTTCAGATCACCGAATGAAATTTATACTTCGATGTGTCATTTTGATGTTTTTTTTTCTTTTTTTTTTTTCTTGTGTTGGCAAAGGTTAACTGTAAAGAAGAGATTCTGACAGCCCACATCTTGAGATCTGGCAGATGGTTGTCTCACAGGAAATCTGCCTCAAGGTCTGTATCTCAGTAACTATAAAGGTTTAACATTTTAAGTTTGTTTTTCACTGTTTAAACTTAGCTGAAAAGCCTAAATAATGTTATATAATGTAGAATATAATGTTTAATGGTGTAATCTATGGTGTCATCTTAGCAATATGCCCTGCATATTGGTGCAATAAGGTAGACATTTTAATAGTCGTTGTGTAGTAACATCTTTAAGGTACTGTATGTTCCTACTTTCAAAAATAAAGCTGGACTTAAATATTTTTGGGGGATTTGCCCTAGCCCAAGTTTTATCGTTTACATGTCTTCATTTGCCTGGCAGCTTTATCCAAAGTAATTTACAATGCATTTGGGATATTCATTTGATCTGTCCATGCATTTCCTGGAAATTTAACACATGACTTTGATAAAGTTTGTGCTTTCACATTGCTATTTTGAAACAACTATTTTGTACTAAGTATATTTTAGTTGTAATTAAACTGTAAGTGTATTTAGTGTACTTTTGTGTACTAAATTGGAACAACTTCAATTATACTTAGTATACTTTAAGTATATGCCGTGTAGGGACTAATTACATGCTTGATTAGTGATATTAAAGTGTACTTTATTTGTGTTACAAGTACATTACAAAATCATTACGAGTGTCTTCCAAACATACAAGCAATGCACCATATTTTGTTGTATTTATATATGTTTTATTAGGATAGGACAGTTGCTAGACAAGAAGTGAGGTGGGAGAGAGAGGGGGGGGGTGGGATCGGGAAAGATCAAGGAGCCGGGACTCGAACTCGGGTCTCTCGAATCACAACGGCTACATGCTACATGTTGGTACACTTGCCCACGAGGCTATCGGAGCTGACCATAAATTTACGCTACAAATTGCACACTTTGTCTTCACTTTGTCTTAATGCACATTAATAGACAAATAATACTTAGCTATACTTTGTACAACATACAAAATATACTATAATGTCTTTTGAAAGTATACTTTCAATGCATTTTTACAATGATCATTTCCAACACACAGTTAAAATTTACCTAAAATATATGTTTTTCTTATACATATATATTACTTTAAAAAAATAAACTGAATTTCCTCTTCAAGTATATCTTTCTAAAATATATATTTTTAGAATATATACTAAAGTACAATTATTTGTGTTAAAAGTTGTATTGTGAAAATAGGTAAAAGCATGATGCTTATATACTTTTAATATATTTGAAGATAGTACAATTTGTGTAAGTATATTTGCAATGTACTATTGAAAAAGGGAATATATTTCAAATACAATAAAGTATACTTTTTTTAAACTAGGGTATCCTTGAACACATCTGTAAATTGTGGGTATCTCAGATAAATATTTGAAACAATGGTTCCTTGTTTTACATGCAGGTCAGAAGGTTTCGTCCTGTCTACGTGGGATGTTCTTGGCCAAAATAATCTGCAGAGGACCAGACTTTCTGTCGTAGTCAAAAGTGAGACTACACACCTACATCAGTCAAGTCCAACAGACAGGCACCACAGTTGAGACAGTAATCTAATGTGCCTCAAGAACACTTGCTTTAGAGCTCCATAACTCTTAAAACCACTGACCAGACTCCTTCCTCTTAAGTGGAATTCAATTGCAGCGCTTATGTAAGTGCTGCTATAACTCCACAACTCTCTAATAGGCCCCTGTGCATTAACTATTGAAAACCGGGAAAATATCATCACTAAAGCTGCTTAGAGCTCATAAACAAATTACATTTCTTTCAGTATTTGATGCATTCAAACATATTAATTCCAGATGGGTTCAGTACATGGCACATCCCAGCAAGCAATTGTGCATTTAAAAGAAGTCTAATAGAAGTTAAAACACAGCCCTGACATAAAGCAAGGCAAAATTTGGGCTGTCCGTGAAAATTTAATAGACATCTAACCATAGCCTAATAATAGACTATTCATCAACGCACAGACTATGCATAGAACATGTCAAATAAATGAAACCAAACACCTTGCAATCAATGTTGACTTTGCTTACATGATGGATTATCATATATTTCTCAAGTTATTTTGGCAAAAACGACATGTAATCCAATTCAAGGTTATTTTGGCTAGAAGTGGGTTACTCATAGCCAGACTATATTGGGTCTGTATTGGGAGAGTGAAATGATGGCTATTGCTTGCTGGGATACGGTCCATCAAGTTCAGTGACATTTTAAATAACTAGCATCTACATAATATACTGCTAATACATAATCACTCTTATGATTGAATTCACAAGCAAGTAAAAGCATGAATATGATTTCAGTAGTTCAATATCTTCTTATATTGAAAAGCAGTCTTTTATTTCATACCTCATTTTTTATCTAGGAAATCACATTCACACCGGAGGTCTGTAAGATCACCAGAGTGATCATATTCTTCATTACAAATGAAAAGCATAATTTATTCCAGGCTTTATTTGAAGGACAGCAAAGTGTGCAAGAAATTGAAAATGAGGGATATGGTTCAATGTCATCGTCTGCTCACCGAGAGAAATTAATATCTGTGGAATTGATTGTAGACTTAAGGGCAGTATATACCAGATTTTGGAGTGTGTGTGTTTGCGTATGTCAAGGATTGTTGTGTGTGCACACCTGAAAATATATACTAAAAGGTTTTTGGTTGTTCCTGCATGATTGCACCTGTTCTCGCTCATTGGTTGGCCTTGAAATAGTATGCAATTAGAGGGGAAAACCTCCTCATTCGTTGTCCCTTGACAGGAGCTAAAGCTTGTGTTTACCCGCACTCTGAGGTCTACTGAGAGAGGAAGAGGTGGATATCTGAGACTGTTGGGTAGCTATGAAAAAATCGAAATTCCATTGCACAGCTGTGACCGAAAACTCTTAGCGGTTCCCAAACAAACACTAAAACCATTTCTGAGTCCCAATACAACATACATGTTAAAATTTACAAGACTACTTTAAAGTCAGCTTTCAGAGCTCCTGCTGAGTTCTGGGGATAGACTAAGTGCAAAGTAGATGGATCTAGATTATAAATTGTGCCTGTCTATTGAACGTTCTACAGTCTAAAAGTCTAGGTGTCTCTCAAAAATATTTCATTTATATCATTTGCTTTAGTGTGCCAATTGGAAATATCAATTAAACAAGCTGTTTATTCATAAGATTGATATATTGCTGGGCATATGATGATTTATACATTTTCTTATGAACAGCAGTCTGTATTGAATCTCACATGTCTCATGACCAATTGTTACGTTCCAGGTTTGAATATGAGTGCAAGGTTTTCCTTACCTGATCTCACAATCCAACCTGATCTAACGCGTAACAATTTTACGAGGTGGTATTTTCTTATCAATTCATACAAAACAATTTAAGCTTGAAGGTTGACCCCGAAACATGGGCATATAAAGATTCTACGAATTCATACAAATTGCCATGAAATTGTGTTGGGTTTTCAGTGAATACTGATACAATTCAGAATCTACCCTAACATATACAAACTAGTGCTGTCAATTGATTAAAATAATAATAATAATAATCAATCACACTTTTTTTTCTGTAATATTTTTATATTGTTAATACTTCCACATTGAATCTCCAAAATAATGTAGAAACAACATAAAGACAGTATATTTTAAATATTTGTTTAATGACGTATTTTTACTAAGCACTATGAAGGCCAGTACGCTGATTCCAGTGCTGATGCTGATGTCTCTATTACACGTATTTATGTGTATATATATATATACAGGGGCGGAGTGGCAATCGGGAGAGTCGGGACTTTTCCCGGTGGGCCGGTAGTGTTTTGAGGCCGCGAGGGCCGGTCTGAGAATAGTTATACATTGCGAGTTATATTAGCAACACCATCTGAAGGCCTGATATGCGGCCGCTTCCCGCTGGTCAAACTGTGCAGTGCAGCCTCTCTGCTCAACACATATAAAAGTGCTCAACCCGTTCGGCAGGTCCAACCATGTCTAGGATTTTCAAAAAAAAAAAAATAGGGGGATTAGTGTGCGGCGGCTGCGGCCCCTCCCCAAATGGCATAGCCTGTCGGGCCGGCCTTTGATGTAAAAAGCCGCCGAACACCTCTTTTTCCTCGTCACGTTTTGGAAGTCTAACGTCCGTGTGAGTGAGTTAAATGATGAAAAGGCAAAAAAGAAAACTGAAAGGTGGCGCTGAGCATGGGCGGCGCTAGCAGCTGCTTCAGCACCCCCAAGAAAGTCCAAAGCACCCCGATAGCACCCCCAAAAATAATTTCTGGAAGCAATTATATTCAGGCTGTATTCTATGGAAGCCCTGAACAGCATTTTAAAGAAAGAAAGAAAAAAAAAGACGAAAACTTTCGAGATTTCGAAGTCGTTATTTCGACATAATAAGAGGACATTATAATCTGCATTAAGCCACATTAAGCGTTCTTATAATGGTTTTCTATGGGAGTAAAATGCTTAACATGTACTTAGACGTTGCGTTCATATTCTGGTCTCCTCTGATTTTTTGTACATAGCATAGCCTACTTTATGATTTTAGTATCATAATGATTAATAAATGCATGCACAATTATCCGTGAACTTGATTTGAACAAATGCCTTTCAACTTGTGTGTGCAAAATTCAGAATTGAATGAATGTGCAGCAATTTGTACAAATAGAGAGTCTGTAGGCGTACTATACTGTTGTAGCCATTAAATAAGCACATGTTTCATATTTGTTAAAATATTATAATGTTATTTCTTTTCCATTTATGTTGATTATGAAAAGTGAACAGCACGAGTAAGATAGGATGCGCAATATGAGACATGGAGTGTGGGTCAGACATGATTTTGACCGCTTCATTAAGTTTTGTTTTGTAAAAAGCCTTTCTTTAAAGTGAATTTCGGTTTGTAAAAATTGTATCTTAATTTTAATAAATTTTTCATCAACCAATTGCCTGGATTTAATGAATAAGAAGCAAATATAATAGACAATATAATCATGGAGGCGCCCGCGCGGTCTCTTGCATTGCACGTTAACTGGAGCGCATCTCATCCTAACTTAACGAAACTCAGTGTATGCCTCACACAGACATGAGAAATACATCAAATACACAAAGCTTGAAATGTCTTTAAACTAAATAATTCAAAAACGAAAAAAGAAAAAGGCTACTCTCTGATTATGTAACCCATTATGTGGATTTGTCTCGATAGGCGCGTTCACTACGGAGATGGCGATCGTCAACTTCATCTTTGCAGTCGACACTGTCAGAAAACTCTAGTTTATTAATAAAAATCAATGCACGCATCACTGGATTTACAAATGCACATCTTGCTTGTTGCACGCAAGATATTATGTTGAAATAACATTATTATTAATAATAGCCTACATCTTTTAGAATATTTGATTGAATGCTGAATGTTGTGCTTGTTCAATTTAATAAAATTTAATAAAATTAAAACTTTAATTGTGATCATTAAAATAATTGAATATTAAATATTTAG
>FLSR01000534.1:329116-344856 GCA_900092035.1 Leuciscus waleckii
CAGGCATAGAGGGAAAAACTTGAAACGGAAAATTCAAAAAAAAAAAAAAAAAAAAAAGAAGAAGAAAAAAAGGATTTTTGTCATCATTTACTCACCCTGATGTTGTTCCAATTCCAAACCTGCATGAGTTTCCTTCTTCTGTTGAGAAGAATGTAAGCAGACAGTTGACGGTAGCCATTCATTTCTATAGGATATTATTTCCCCCCTACTATGGAAGTCAATGGCTACCGTCACCTGTTTGGTTACCAACACTTTTTGAAATATCTCACTTTGTTTTTCAACAGAAGAAAGAAACTCATACAGGTTTGGAACAACTTGAGGGTGAGTAAATGATGACCAAATTTTAGTTATTGGGTGAACTATCCCTTTAAGGTTATAACAGTTGGGGTAAGATTTTATATAATCCAATATATAAATATAAAAGGGTATTTCATATATCTGAGGAGAATATTAGTTATATTAGAAATATATTAGCACATTAACGCCAGGAATTTTTACTGAGGACTTATTTTGGCATAAAAATTGTCTAGTTCCTTTGTTCATTGAGGACAGTCCATCTTACAGGCCACTGATAGAATCTAACAGACAGAATACATTTTCCTTTCAGATGAGGCCACACTTCTTCCATTTCCCAGGTAACAAAGGGGATAAAGGACAACATCATTTATAGACTGTGAGAATTCACACTGAAATTGTCAGTTGAGAGATTTCAAGCCAGGAGAGGGAGTCTCGTTTCTAACACCGCCCAAGAGTGAATCAATCCATCAAGCTGACAAGGTCTGTGTTTCAGATTGTTCTCAGTACACAAGGGATCCAGAGAGATAGTTGAATACAATTACAAAAAGCCGTTAAAGGAACAGACTTTATTGCTCTGATGAGAAAAAGGACTGTTGGAAGACCATCAGTCTGAAAGTGCATGGCAAAATATTTACATGACAAGCAACTGGAAGAGTGTGATGCATTAAATGATGATAAAATGGCAGATATTCCTGCTGAAAAATCCAGCATAACAGGGTTGTGCTTTATAGTGCTGGTCCAAGCTGGTTTATGCTGGTATAGTGCTGGTCTAGCTGGTGGACCAGCATATTCATGCTGTTCTCAAGCAAAACAGAGCTGTTGAAGCTGGTTTACCAGCATGGTCTTGTGGGGTTGAGTGTGAGTGGGCCATCTGTTTGTATGCAAGCAGTGTTTTGGGGACAAGCATTGTTTTTGCTTGCATATTTCTACATTTAACACATTATTGATGTCCATTTAAATTTACATTTATTCATTAAGCAGACGTTTTTATCCAAAGCAACTTACAAATGAGAACAATAGAAGAAGTTAAACTAACAGTAGGACAACAATATGCAAGTGCTATGACCCTTCTCAGTTTAATCTAACGCAGTACATGTATTATTATATATTTTTTTTTAAATAAAAAAATAGAATAGAAGAGAGAGTGTTAATATTACTGGATCAAGTGCTGCCCGAAAAAGATGCGTCTTCAGCCGTTTCTTGAAAGTGGCTACGGACTCAGCAGCTCTGGTTGAACAGTCAAGGTAAAGGTCAGAGAAAGAGATTTTGTGCCTCTTTGAGATGGCACCACAAGATGTCGTTCGCTTGCAGAGCGTAAGTTTCTGGATGGCACATAAGTCTGAAGTAATGAGTTTAGGTTAAAGGGAGCAGAGCCAGTGGTTGTTCTGTAGGCAAACGTCAGTGACTTGAATTTGATGCGAGCGGCAACTGGCAACCAGTGCAATTTTGTGAGGAGAGGAATGACATGTGCTCTCTTCAGCTTGTTAAAGACCACTCTGGCTGCAGCATTCTGGATCAGTTGCAGAGGTTTGACAGAGCAAGCTGGAAGACCAGCCAGGAGAGCCATTACAATAGTCTGGATAGAATAAGCGCTTGGACAATGAGTTGTGTAGCATGCTCTGTGAGGAAGGGCCTGATCCTCCTAATGTTGTACAAGGCAAATCTACACGACACGGCAGTTCTAGCAATGCGGTCTGTGAAGTTCAATTGATCATCAATTACAACTCCAAGGTCGTGCTGACCTTGATGGAGTTATGGATGACGAAACCTAGCTGAATGGTGAAGTTGTGATGAAGTGTTGGTTTGGCTGGGAACACAAGTAACTCTGTCTTTGCAAGGTTTAGTTGAAGGTGGTGTTCCTTCATCCAGCCAGAACTGTCTGTCAGGCAGGCTGAGATACGATCAGCTACCGTCGGATCGTCAGGCTCGAATGAGAGGTAGAGTTGTGTGTCATCAGCATAGCAGTGATAGAAAAAAACATGTTTCTGAATCACAGATCCTAGTGATGTCATGTAGATGGAGAAGAGAAGTGGTCCAAGCACTGAGCCCTGAGGCACTCCAGTAGCTAGATGCTGGGTCTTAGACACCACACCCCTCCACGACACCCTAAAGGACCTACCTATGAGGTAAGACTTGAACCATTGTAGTGTGGTTCCCGAGATGCCCTTCATCTTTAGGATTGACAGGAGGATGACAGATCCAGCAGGATGAGAACTGAATATTTGGAAGCTGCTCTTGCCAGTCTCAGAACTTCAATTACTGAAAGCAGGGTGAGTGCTATTACTCAGTTGAGTGTCCGCTTTTAAAACCAGACTGATTGTTGTCCAAGAGGTTGGTCTGTGTAAGGAAGGAAGAGGTCTGGTTGAAAACAACTCGCTCAAGTGTTTTCGCGACAAATGGAAGAAGAGATACTGGTCTGTAATTTTCCAGATGTGCTGGATTTAGAGTGGGTTTCTTAAGCAGTGGGGTTACCCGAGCCTGCTTAAATGCTGTGGGAAAGGTACCAGTGTGAAGAGAGGCTTTTATGATGTGCTTGAGTGCGGGTACAACTGAGGATGAAATGGCTTGAAGTAGGTTAGTGGGAATAGGATCAAGCGTACAGAAAACGAAAACAATACAGTTAAGGTTAAAACATATGATTTATTGAATTATATGATAATAATACATTTGTAATTTATTTTGCTCCCTCTGCTGAATGTAGAACTGAGAATCTTGTGTCGCTGGTAAACTGGTAAAATGTTTCAAAGCATCAAGGAATGTTTCCTGTTTTTAAAGACTTTATACTCCTTTGGGGACTCACGTGTCAAAATCCAGCTGTCAGTCAGAAAGATATTGCTAAAAGATAACTGATTCAAGTCAATAGCCAAGTTCCCAACTAAAAGGCTTCAACAACCTTGTCCATGTATAATATGAAATAAATAAAGCCAAACTTGTGAGACTATGGTAATGCTGTTTTTGGAGTTGTTTAATCATCCTCTGGTGAGATATTGATTTTATATGCAGTTGATTTCTTCTATGTTGTGGTCTTTCTGGGATCATACCAGCACCCAAAAGACAGCATATGCTGGTCCACCATGCAAACCAGCATCCCATGCTGGGATCCAGAAAATCCGTAGCCAGCATCACATGCTAGTCCCAGCATGCAAAATATACCTTATGCTGGTGACCACCAATGCTGGATTTTTCAGCATGGACTACCAACAACTTCCAATTACTTTACAACCTCTTCACCCGAGTGTTTTTTTTTTTTTTTTTTTTTGTAAAAAAAAATTATGCATTTTTAACTTGGATAAAACAAATTATGCATTTCTAACTTGGAAATTTATTTATTGTTATATAAAAGTGACCGTTCCCAAGAGACTGCTCCCTAAATTTGAATTGAATACATTTTAAAGTCGTGAAAAAGTCTTTTTTGAAGAAAGAACCCTAAAATTTACATAAATCCTGCCCCCGGAACAAGATTTATAAATTATCAAGACAGAATATGCTAATCAATAACTAGAAGATAACTACACATAAGCTACATAAATTCAACAACTAACTATTCAGAAATGTTGTCTACATGTTGTCACTTCTTCTTGAGTCTCTCCATCTTTGTCTGACTCCGGTTTGAACATAAAAGGCTAAAAGTTTTTGAAATGTTCAGTGCGTGTCTGTGTGAAGTAATCAAAGCTGCTAAGAATGAGCTGTTGATGCTCCGCCCTCTGTGCCAGGAGCAGCAGCTCATTTGCATTTAAACGGACAGACACAAAAACGGTGTGTTTTTACTCACCCTCAAAAAGTGACAATTTTAACATGCTATTAAACAATCTGTGGGGTATGTTGAGCTAAAACTTCACACACACACTCTGAGGACATCAGATACTTATTTTACATCTTATGTTACTTTTTTTCATAGAAGTACAAGCCAAGTACAAGTTAGAATCAAGAGCTTTAAAGATTCAACCTTCTTGAATTATTGACTAAACAATTTGTTTTCCCCATGTGTATGATGTGT
This sequence comes from Leuciscus waleckii, assembly GCA_900092035.1. Lineage (NCBI taxonomy): Eukaryota > Metazoa > Chordata > Actinopteri > Cypriniformes > Leuciscidae > Leuciscus > Leuciscus waleckii. Next base: position 333,411 of record FLSR01000534.1, read on the forward strand.
TCTGCTAATAATGACAAATATTGCTATTGCTATTGCTAGCCTCTCCAATAATTGCCTACCCTACCTTTAAATGAGGCTTTAGTCTTGTAGTGTGTGCAAAGATGGAAATTGCAAGGGTGCATGCTTGACCTCTTGGTGTAATGTTGTAGCTGAAATTGGCAAATCCATTAATTAATTGTCTCAAAGCAAATGTTTGCATACGCACATACAGTAATTGCACCTTGAATCCGGTTTGTTGTGAATTAGTGCAGGCACAGTCCCAACTTGTATCAATCAGAAGTAGTGCTCAGTTCACTTGAGCACCCAACGGGGGGTGACTGGGCAACTAAGTACCAGTGGTTGATTTTTCCAATGCTATTTCATCTAGCTGACTAATCTAATATTCACTCTGAAGTAAAGGTACTGAGTTTCTATGGAAAGGAAAGCAATCTGATTATATGGTAAGTGACTCCCTTATGTCTGAAGGGGTCTGTCACTATCCAAGAAACATGGAGCCATTTCAGCTCTTTTGAACCCACTAGTGTTTGCCCCTGTCTTTGTAGAATCCCTCAGAGAGCCAGGCATCATACAAACTATGAAGTAGTGCGGTTATTGAATCCGGAGCCCCCTGATTCAATGCTCTGGGAGGCAGATGATATTTATGAGTCTGCTTTTTTGCCATTTCATTACTTTTTCAATATATTTCAGAACAGGAAGTATGTCTGCTGTATGACTGTCGACTAAAATCGACTTCATCACATCAATTTTCACCGCAAACACAACAAAACAATGCACAATATTTAATTCACATGGAGGATTCTTCATATAGAACTGCAGAAAGTGAAGGAAGGCTAATATGATGCATTTAAGATGGTTCATCTGGTGTTATTCAGCAATATTGACTTGTGGTGCCCAGAGGACACTGGGGACTTGCAGTGTGAACTTGAGGTTCTTTGAGCTTTAATGGAACAAGTCAGTAGGATCCAGCACCTAGCGTGGTGACCTCTGATGATGTGCATTAGACCATGGTGTTGTCATAAGCTGATCTTCAGAGATCCCACAGTGCTCATTGATGCTGACCTCTCATGTCCCCACACGCTGGAAGGGGTTGTCAGTCTATCTGAGCGAGCACAAATGTACTGATGAATAGTTTCAGTGATAACAGTGAAACATGAAGATGAAAGTTCTTAGAACTTTACTACTACTGCTATTATGGCAAGTACAGCTACTGCTGACAACTTCTGCATCGTAAATAAATGAAAGACTCCATTCAAACTTCAAAGTTAACCCTGGCAGTGCTATTTTTTTTTTATTTTTTTTTTATTTTTTCTTGTGAGTTAAGAAATTATAAAAAACTTCAAAGTTAACCCTGGCAGTGCTATTTTTTTTTTATTTTTTTTTTACTTTCTCATGTGAGATAAGTAACTATAAGTAACCATTCACACAAAGAACAATAACTGTAACGATTTTGCGTTCACACCAACGGACAATAAAGTTCTGTTAATCATAGCCATGTGCTACAGCTGCATTAAGTGCTGGAGTTCTTCAAAGTCGTATGGATTCTAATTGGCTGTCAATGTGTTTATCATTCATCAGTTAGAAAGAAAGAAAGAAAGAAAAAAAACTTTCTGAAAGTGATTCCAATGATATTGGTCTGTGTATCATCCAATTTATTGTTTTAGGAAAAGAAAACTGTCAATATTTAGTTTCTGTGTGCACCAATTATTATTATTATTATTATTATTATTATTATTACACTGTGAGTTGTGGTGCACGATTATATTTTAATTAAAGGGTAAAAACTTTGCCTGTGCAGTACTGACTCTTTATGACTCCCGCCTCCTTCTTCCCTGAGCATTTAACATTGTTGCACTGATTTATAAAGCACAAACAAAAAGGGAAATATCCTACCAACATATCGTTTTCCATTTGTTAAAATTAAAAACAAGCGTTTTCATTTCTCGTTATACAAAACGTTGTTTTTTACACTTTTTTGTTTGCCAGATTGAATGAAATGATTAATCAATCGGATGATACATAGACCAATGTCGTTCCTCTGTTGTTATCGATATAGCTGTGGTGTAGACTTCTCTATTGTCACATAATTTGTATGATTATAAAAACAAAAAATTAAAAAAATGTGTTATCATCCTTGGTGTGAACAGGCCTTAAATATTTAACTCTCAGTTCAGTTCATCCACATGTTCTTCAATTTAGGTTTGGGAATATGACACAAAATATTTGAACACCACAATATTGCTACAATAAAAAAAAAAAATACAAATTAAAAAAACCTTAATAAAGAATGCCCTTCACAGTCCTTGAATAAAATGAATGAAAATTAAATAAAGCTTTTTTTCCAATGTTTTTTTCTGGATTCCTGTACGTTGAATGCATGCTATTTCCAGTGCTTTCTTTGACACCTGAAGCATATATACAATACACAGACACACACACACACACACACACACATACACGTTACTGCATTTATTTCAGTCAAACTTCTGTTTATTTGTGTTGATCAGTTTGAATCATGCTTGACATGGTTTAAATAGGGACCAGTTACATATTGATGTACCCTTATTCCCTGTTTTTTTGCAGTGCACTTTGAACTGCAGATTATACTCCCATTGAATTCGAGATCACTTTGTGAAACGCACTTATGGAACGCACTTTTAGTCTGAAAAATCAATAACTTCATTTACAGCATGAATACCAAATGTCTGCTGTTGGTTATACTTAGCAATAATATTCAACCTAAGCGAGTCAGTGGCCTTCTCTCCTTCTGACAGTGGATTTCTGTCCATAAGGATTGAACATGCTGATTAATGATGTGGTTAAGCAGAGTTCATGACCGGGCATTTCCTCCAAAAACATGTCTGCCACTTTGATCAGGCTTGACACAGAAGTACAGAGTACCAGGTAGAAACTTTCAAAAACACATGCTGGACCAACAGCCAGCAAACAAAGGAATTACACAGGAAGAATCACTCTAGCGGGCATCCTTTTGTTTGTGATGTTGTGCACAGATGGACCAGTTGATGGAATAATAACAATGTGTCTCTTGTTTATCAGCAGGTTTCGGAAACCAAAATGAAATAAAATCACCGTCTTTATGTAGAGAAGCCGGAAAAGCTTTCTGTATTGTTGGCAGCAACATTATTTTCTGCTTTTTATTATCACTTATGTTGTTTTGATGTGGCAGCCATGAGGCAGACCTTTGATGAATACCCTTTGTTTTGATATGAGAAGATAGATTCCCATGAGAACTCGGGAACAGAGAGCTGTTTGTGCGAGTAAGAGGTAAAGAGATGCACACACTGATGTTTTGTTGCCTTCAGCTGTCAGTGTGGACACTCATAGATGTAAGAGCAGAGAGACCACAAAAAAAAAAGAGAAAATGCATCTGTAGTTTGTTTCATGAGGTGCTTTTGTCAACAAAAAGTGTGGTTGCCGTCATATAGTTTTTGATTTAGGTTTGTGGGGCCTGAAGACAGCCGAGTCAAGGGAAATCAGGCAACCTAAAGGAATAGTTCAACTAAAATTGTTACATAGCTGTTTTCTGTGCGGACATTCTCATTATTCACATTAATTCATAATTTTTCCAGGGAAATTTTGCTAATATGACCGCACCAGGTGGCAAGAAGTAAAGTAAAAATCGCTGAAGAATGAATCATTGAATCATTTACTCCACCGATTTGGTCAAAAACACTGTGTTAAATGTGTTTAAACTGTATGTTACCTAATATTAGCTTCTCGTTTAATAATGTCACACAATTGCCTCCTTGTTACTCAATGCAGCAACTGCTCAGAAACTGTTAAAGTTTATAGTTCTAACATGACATTTTTTTTTATTAATTGAGGCTTCCAGGACACATTTTCAAACAAACATAATTTGGCAAATACATATTAACGCAATATATATCATAGGACTAATTAAGCAAGGCATGAATTAAACATTTTCTACTCCAATTCATTTGAACCCAATATACATTATTGGCAGACATGGAATGGAAATGTTGTCAACCTACTGCACAGATTCCAAAACTCTCAAGCAAACATTCACAGAGGAAACATCAGTTCAGAGATCCTTAAAGTGAAATGCATTTTGTTGGTCAGTCCAGTGACAGCGCATCTCATTGCAGTGAAATAATCTGTCTCACACTTGATCCACGTTTAATAGATGAAGTCAAATCTTGGCCATGGTTGATGTGTGTGCGCTTTGTGTTTGCCAATAAAGGACACTCCATTCTGCACTAAACTCTCTTATCATTCCACACACACAACCCCCTTTTATCAAGCAAGGGATTTTTCAAAGTTTCCACTGAAAAGGGCAAACTTGGTAATGAGACAGCAAGCATTTTAATATTTATGAAGGAATGAAGGCATAGCCTATTGGTGATGCCAGTAAAACTGAACTTTCATTTTGAGCTCTTTTGCCCTCAATAGTCTTTGTGACTTTATTGGGTTTGTATTGTACAGTTACAAATAAAAAACTTGTTTAGCATATCTTAACTTTTTTTTGCATGGCAGCAAAAACTGACACAAACTGTCTATTAAGCACATTTTAAATGAAATCACACCTCATATGAGATTGCACACATCAAAGACTTAAAAGAAACAAAAAGACATGTTAACCCATTGGATGTGTAGAAACAATGCATTTATAATGTGTTATTCTGGTAATTACTGAAAGTAGAAACCAACATTAATATTGAAAGAAGGGCTACTAACCTCATGTATCATTCATGAGTTGTGTTCAAAACCTATTAAGCTGTCAGGCAGCTGGACTCTCAGGCAACATTCTAACAATGTTGGAATCGTATTGTAACAGGTGCAGGCAGATAGGAAGACGTAGACACAGAAGATGAAGATTCAAAACGGGTTACTTCATTTATAATAATCCAACAGGTAGCGATCCATACAAAGAAAACAAACACACACCATTGTTAACGATACCAGACAAAGAGTGCAGGATAAGGTGACCCTACACACAAACTAAAACAAGATGTTAAACTAACAAGTTGACACAGATTAACTAATAATGATGGTACTGTAACCAAGGATACTGATGAGTGATGTTAATCAGAACAAAGGCATATGACTAATGAAAACAAAATGAAAGTAAATGAAAGCAATGGTGACACTTATAACCCCTACAAAAAATTAACCATGGTTTTACTACGAATAATAATGATTAAAAACTACTTAACTATATGGTTTTGCTACACTGACCATAGTTTAACCATGGTATTTGTAGTAAAACTCTTGTTATACAAATGGTAATCAATCCACCAAAAAAACATGGTTAATACACTTTTACTAAAACCATGGTTAATTTTCGTAAAGGAAGAGATTTAGCTGGAACACTCTACAACTCCACGCTCAAGCTGAGAATCTCAACTTGCAATTGATTTCTGTCAAGATTGGTGTTAGTACAGTATGTTGCTGAGCTAATAACATGATAGTCTATGCAGCGTAGATATGCCAAGGCTCATTGGAAAAACGTGGAAAACTACAAAAATCAATACAATTCACTGCAGTTTCCAGCTGAAATTAACACTGTTCCTTGGAAAAGACTATGCTATGACCTCAGAAAACTTTTATCATACTGCATGAATTGCAAACTAATACATTATGTTAAAGTGTTGATGTTAATTAAATTAATTTATATAAATTACAGCATTTTACTGTCAAGCTACTGAAAAATGTAGTTAACTTAATAGCGTTGCTTGTTGTAGTTAGCTACTCCCCAACTCTACTGAAAGCTAATTATTTCCCAAGAACATTGCGGAAAAAAAAGTTTTCAGAGGGTGTGTTTACGGGTTTGGTAAGAATAAATTAACTCTGATATGCACTAACAAGTGTACCAGTACTGCTGAAAAGGCTCGACTGAGATATGAACGCAACATTGACCAAAGACGTAAACAAACCAAAAACAGGATGTGATGTCAGTAGCATCTGAACCAATCAGACACAATTATTCCTTTTTTAATGAATAAACCTCGAGATGTCTGCTCTCCCACTGATTATATCAGCTTTTATCCCCCTTTGCCCAAATTAGTCCAGCTACTAGTGGACCTCAGACTTTAACCTGTATTGTTAAATAAAGCCTATAACTCTGCATCTTGAGTTTTTGCTCCTTTCCTCAACTGAAACCTGGCAACACTGCTGTCTGTATGGGCAGAGACCCACCAAAATATTAATCCGAACACATACCTCTATATGCACTGAATTAATAATAAATTATAAATGTGTTCAGCATTCTGCAACAAATATTTTTCGGATTTTCCAGACTATTTTAAGTCGTAAAGTGAGCAGGATATATCAAAATGGTAGATATATTAAAACGCATGCATTCGGCAGGCATGTATTTATAATACTAAGCGGGGCAGCCGGTCTCGGAGCCCTCCCTAGCTCTAGAGCGCCACACATATTTGCAGTGTAAATCTGCGGTAAAAAATATAACTGCAGCGCCAAAACTGTGTCTGATGTGCTCAGTGATTAGAATATAAAGCTTACAAAATGTTTATCATAGCGCTAAGACCCAACATCTGCCCTACCTACATTTTTGGCCAGGAGTCGCTACTGGACAACACACACATTGAATGACAGCCAAACAGACACATTGACTGACGTAACTAACTTAGGCATTTTCACACTAGGCACGTTTGTTGCGGTCCTAGTCAGAGCGCGATTGTTCCCTGTTCTCTTTCAGGTAGTCGTTCAGTGTGAAAACGGCCTTAATTATAAGCACCATCTGTATTTGTGACAGCCAGAAGCTCAAAAAGTGAATATATTGCTGTGTCTATTACATGTTCAATTACATGTAAATGTTCAAGCTTTGTAGAGTGGACCACTGGAAGATTAAACATTTTCATAATATTTAATTTGTAGAAAGACTTGGATTCTGAGACTTGTTCTCATTTTACTCAGCCATTGTTGTTACCAGACAAAAAGTTTACCCTGCAAGCGCCAATAACATGGAAGCCAAAAAAAAAAAAAGGCTAATCAAAATTTCTCCCACCTTGTCAGCCATCTTGGATTTATTTTCACAGAATTTGATCAATGCATTATGGGAGCACCTTCTCCATTAAACATACAGTACATGTTATGCTACTGTACATTAGAAAATGGCTCAAATTAGATTTCATAAGTGATCTTGATTTTTTTTAGACATTGTTTAGACACCTCTTGGTTTTGGAACAGAGCAATAGTGCCATATCATTAAGCAAATGCACAACTTGCAAATAATACATAACTTATTTCTTTCCTCTTGAGTTATGCATGATTCACTAAAATAATTAAAGCTTTCCTACTGTAATCTACATGGAAGAGTGGGCTAATTTGATGAATGCCTCCCGTCAAAATATATCAGCTGTGATGTTTATACACTGTGCTGACTCATTTCATACACATATTTGTGTAAGGCCATGTCCAGCTGTGCTGCACACATTTGATCTAACAGAAATATTCAAAGAATATTCACGCTTTTAAAATGCATTATGCTGGCAGTTCTGCTAACTTGCTGGCTGGGAATCTGGTGTCCTCGGTCTGGGGGCATTGCAGTATGCCGGTTTATTGAGGATGCAAAACAGTTTAAGCAAAGTTGTGGGTTCTAATCACGTTTTAGGGCTAGTATCAAAAAACGTAGCATAAAGCTGAAGGCCAAACTTAGACATACTAAAACTTTGTGCCTTTTTGAGACCTTCTTTGATATAAAGGCATATTGAAAAGTTGGTGTGAAAGGTACTGAATGGAAATAATGAAGTTTAAAGGGAGCTTTAGCATGAATCTAACATGTAAATTTGCATGCTTTTTGTTCTCCAGTTAAAGCCTCTTTCTTCTGCTTGTTTTAATTTCCCTTTGCTCTTGCCTCAATCCAGATAACCGGAGTGTAATTTTGTTGTAAAAATGTAATATTAGGCCATTTTTTTTTGCACTGAATATGCTTTCATAAGTTAGAAAATTGGATGAATTAATTATTTAGTTCTGAATATCTTTCTCTCGCCTTCCTCCAAAGCTTTGTTTCTTCCCTTTAGACCTTTAGTGAATTTTCTTTTTTTTCATTTTTTTTTTCATTTTTTTTTTTTCTTCCAGCAGGTTTCTTGCTGATGCTTCCCTATAGGTTTGGTCATGTCAGACCTTTCATACTTTTTTTTTTCAACTTTCGCTTTTTTTCTTTAATTCCTCTATTCACACCTATTCTTTACAGCACAGCTTTAAGCTTTGTTCACCCAATAAATTGTTCTTGGATTCATATCTACTTCATTTCCTATTATGAATTTTTAATTTGTGGTGCTGGTTAAGGCATCCCTGTTTCTAAAACCTATGCAATTTAAACAAACCATTAAGTATTAAACATTAACTCGTCCTGCATTTGTGCTGCAGATATAATGATACCTCAAATATGCGGCTTACTGGGGAGGGGTGCGCTATTATTGTACCTTTCTATCAGACATATCAAATGGGTGCAGAATGTAATAAATAGAAATTGAAGGTGGGACCAGAGTATCTAGAGACCAGAACATCATAGAGACTTCGGGGTGGACTTTTTCTACTTAGGACAGTAGACAGCCACCAAGCAACCACCTAGCAACACTGTATACATATCCTGTTAAATTTAGGATAAAAAGGTAAAAAGCTAGTACTAATGGGAACATCTCATCACCGTTTTCCCTAAATAGATCCAGTAGACATGGATGTCCACTGTCCCCAGGTTTGTTTGCCTTAGCCATTGAGCCTTTGGCGGAGGCAATCAGAAGGAACCCTGATATAAAGGGCTTTAATAAGGTTGGTAAGACAACCCATAAAATTAACTTATTAGCTGATTATGTTCTCTTATATCTAACAGACCCTTCTCACTCCCTTACTCGACTACAGGATTTTTTGGGCACCTATGGTACTGTCTCAGGATATAAGATAAAATTATGATAAAAGTGAAATAATTCCATTAACAACATTCGACTGCTCTGCGTGTCAGGGTGCATCTGCGTTCAAATGGGCCTCAACTGGAATAAAATATCTTGGTATAGTTGTGGAAAGTGACTTAAAAAAATCTTTATAGATTGAATTATATTCCACTACTTAACAAACTTGAGGAAGATCTACACAGATGATTTGCCTTCCCATCCTTTGATCGGGAGGATGAATTGCATTAAAATGAACATTTTGCAGAGGTTGCAGTACCTCTTTCAAACACTGCCTATTCCATTACCCCAAACTTTTTTTTAAAACTCTTAATAAAAATGTAAGACAGTTCATTTGGAATAACAAGGTACCAAGAATATATTTGGAGAAATTGACGTACCCAATTTTAAAAAATATTACTTTGCAGCCCAAATGCGATTTCTTTTGTCTCTGTTCGAGAATGACACAACTCCATCCTGGGTTCATATTGCATTTTATTCTTTGAAAGACAATTTTTGTTTAACAAAGTTTGTTTACAAATAAAACTGCCGAATTTTGTCAAAAAAGACTGATAACCCAATTTTGTTACATCTTATTAAACTTTGGTATGATGTACATAAAACCATTGGCAAGGAGATAGGATTGTCACCAAAATCACCTTTAAAGCAAAACGAACTTATCCCTATGACTGTAAACAATAAGATCCTGGAAGCCTGGCATCATAATGGGATTCATAAATTGGAGGATTGTTATAAGAACCGACTTTTCATGACTTTTGAACCATTAAGAGGAAAATGATTTGTCTAACAATGCTTTCTTTTGTTACCTTCAACTGCGGTCATTTCTGAGAAGTACTTTGAACAACACTATGGCTTTACCCAAACTTACTGAAATGGGAAAATTGATGCATGATAGTGGACCATATAAGCTTATCTCTAAAGTATACTCTTTGTTAATATCTGAATGTCCTAAACTGGCTCTTTATAGGTCTAAGGAAAGGTGGGAGTCAGACTTAAATATCACAATTGAAGACCAACTTTGGTCAGAGTCATGCACGTGCAGAGGGGCCCCGTTGGGTGCTCGAGCACCTGCCCTTTTGCCCCTTGGTGCCCAAAGTGCCCTTTTGTCAAGGCAAAATTTCCTCTCCTTTTTTTGTAATTAAAGGCCCTTTTGTGGATGCCTGTCCAATCTAACTATTAGGAGAAAAAAAAAAAGGTAAAAAGCAGACAGCGGTGGTTGCCAGAAATTCACAGCAAAAGTGATTAAGTGATATTAATGTCAAGCTACCTGAACTAACAAAATCTGCCTTTTACCTTAAGATGTCCTGACATCCATCATGATTATACATACAGATGGTACAATAAAAATCCACACGATGAATCAGAGTTCATCCATAAAACATGTTCAATACTTGTGTATAGACGAGCACAAGGTCACACACATACAAAGACTAAAAATCACCAGGGTCACACATAACACTAAAAGAATGCATTAAACATTACCATAATAACTTACCTTCAAGTAATAATAAAAACATATATACATTTTGTACATTGCTGATATTTATGATGTGATTTGATGTGTTATGCAGGGACTTCTGGGAATGTCCTTTTACAGTTTTCCACCATAAATTATATGATTCATAGTTTTTAGTTCCAAACAGTGCCGGTCCTCCCTATACTCAAAGTACGCAATTTTTGAAAGTTGCGTAGGGCCCCCAAACCACCAGGGGGCCCCTTGCTCTCAAGAATGATTTAGGGCTCTGTTTTAGTTTCGCTCTTTGATTTTGGCTTCCAACGATTATGAAAACATAATGCTGCCTCCCGTTCCTTTCCTTTAAAGTAGTGTACCATACGTAACATCCAAATCAGTCGAATCATGTAACGTCACGTGTAAAAGCGTATTGAGCTGCGAAAGAGATGCATTTCAACAGGCGGCTTTCTGCCCATGCGGTTTGAGATGGAAAGGAACACGGACAAGTAAATGCTATTTCTGGGCTTCGGGTGTGCATCTGAACAGACAAATACACGCAAAAATATGTCAAAGTCCATTCTTAAATGCATTCAGTTATGTCTTCACTGTATCTATCAGCAGGAAAAGTAATCGAATGCTGTTCAAGGTATTAGGTCTGAGCATTTGGTCTTAAAGTGACAGCAGTCTAATAAACCCGCTGCTCTCTCTGTCATTTATTGTTAATCAAACAACAATAAGATAACATGCGAATCATTCACAGCTCTTCACTGAATAACATTATAATCAATGTATATTTAATTCATACAGTGAAGACTATGCAATTTTTTTTTATTGTATTTTTTTACATTTGATTACTTTATTAAATTTCTGTATAGTAGGCTCTTAGGCTAATTTGTTCATTTCATTCATATCTTTTTTTTTCTGTTGGATTTTTCTTATATTAATGTGATGGCTAAGCCACACCGAATGAACATTTAATTTGAATGGTTCTAGTTTACTTTGTATATGAAATTGATATTTTGTTTGTTCTAGGGGATTAATGTTTTTTTTTTTTTTTTTTTTTTTTTTTTTTTTTTTTTTATAA
>FLSR01000534.1:345244-378155 GCA_900092035.1 Leuciscus waleckii
CCAAGAATTTTTTTTTTTAAAATTGAAAAGTGTTTTTTTTTTTTTTTTTTTTTTTTTTTTTTTTTTTTTTACAGTCTTTATTCTGTAATTGTAAAAGTCTGTAAATGTCAAACTTTTTCTACATTGAATGCTTTGGTAGACGCTTGCAACATATGCTGGCTGTGAGTTCTGCATAGAAAAGTGCTTCCTTTTTTTAGTAGACCTGTTATTAATTCAAAAAGGCACATTAAAAGAGTACATTTCACTACCATGATTATATTGGCAGTTATCAATCGCTTACCAGCAAACTTTGCTTTTAAACTTTCCAGTTACTTAATCATGGATGAATGGTGTTTTCATTGTGTTTGACAGAGCAGGCTGTTAGTTTCATGTGTGGGTAATGAATGTCTTAATGCAAAAATAATTAAAACTCATGTCTGCAAACTATTATTTGCGAAGTTGTCTGGTCTTTCCTTGTTTGATTAATCCCTCCACGAGATTTTAAAACTCTCAGTTATCGTCAAGATATGTTTATATTCTACATCCCTTTTAATTAGAGATGCAACAATTGATATTTTCTTGGCCGATTCCGATTTTTTTGTAAGTGTGACCTGCCAAAACAGATTTTTGCCGATTACGATTTTTCTTTCTAAGAACAATAATTGGCAGCATATACAAACAAAAATATACTTTTCTTGAATGCAAAATTTAATTTTCATTTTTTTTTTTTACTAAAATGTAACAAGGTATGTTGTTCAGGGAAGAAGGTGGCTGGAACCGGTGAGCGTTCAAAACTTTAATAATAAAACAAACACAAAACAAAAGTAAAAGCAGCAGCCCCTCACGGACAACTGCCGCACACACATAAACAAAACATAACATAAAGTCCAGACCTGCTCCTCTCTCACCCTTCACTGTCGTCGCTCCTCCTTTTATGCTTCCGTAGCTCCTCCGTGAGATACGAGGCCGGTGCGGTGCGTTCTCTCATGGCTCTCGGACCTGCCCTGCTTTCCACAACAAGTAAAAAAGTCAGTAAACAAATAAGAACAAATTAACAAATTTCAAACAACAGCACAAACAAATGCAATAAATAAAGAGAGATATTAAATATATGGCTTTAAGTTTTTCAGGTGGTTTTTCACTATTCTGGTAAGAAATGTGCTACCTCAGAAATGAAAGTAACCAAATAAAAAATAAAACTGGATAGAATTCATTGTAAATTTTAAATGCAGATTAATGCTTACAATTAAAGTTATTCAGTCGAGAGCAGTGAGTGATTTTCTCTTTGTCTTTTGTTCTTTAATTAACATGCAGTAGGTTTATTAGGCTACTGTCACTTTAAAATCTTATGGACTGATCCAATATACTGTAACAGAGCATACATTTTCTTTCTCAACTGTCTATGTTCCAAAGCTGTCAGTGTTTAACTGAATGCTCGCCAAGACGAGCATTTTGACATCATTTGGGTTTATTTGACTGTTCAAGCATAGTAAGCCAAAGATTTTGCTACTTGCGACTCACAAGCTGTTTGGGAGTTGGCTTTATGTGAGCGCCACTTATATAGATCAGTGGTGCACGTGCTTTTGGTGTGAGCGTGAAACCTGTGGAAATTAGTACAATTATCAACAGTCCTCATAGATTTATAGAACGCAACTCATTTTAGGCCTCTCCAGAATGTTTATCCAGTAACGGCTTGTTTTTTCCCATTACCAGCAAATGTTAATAGTTTGAAAAGCCTCTTTTTTTCTCACAGAGATTTCGGAAAATACACGGATAATGTGTCCCTGGATTCGTCCCGGGATCGTTTGATTTTCCGGAATCTGTGAGTGCGTTCACACAAATCCCGTAAAGATCCAGTAAAGACACGTGACGTGTAACGTACGCATCGAAAACATATTGTGGTACAACAGCGGAAGTGTTTGCATTGCTTTGAAAAATATGGCAGCTGATCAGGCATTAGATTTGGCATTAACTTTGTTGTTTATGTACAACATGTTTCGTGGTCAAATCACAACTTTTTTTCGATTATGACTTCTTTTCAACGTGTTAATTCGATAAGCCGTCATTAAGTTGTGCGTCAAGTTATCACTACGCCACCCCTTACGGAATTGTCCTGGCTTTTGTTCACACAGGCACGTTGTGGGACTGATCCCGCAATCGATCCCGGCATCAATCCAGGGACATGTTTGCGTTCACACAGAAGGATCTCGAGCAATTGTACGACATTTTCCTGGGATCAACACGCTGAGTGAAAGGGGCTTAAAGGTTTGTTTTACCCTCTGTGAAGCAAAGGCAAAGTTGACCGTATGACAAATGAAGGGTTGATGGCACAACAGGATGTACCAGTGGTGGCAACAGTAACCCTGCTATTGCATTACTGGCCAGTGGCAATCAGAGCACTGATGCCTCTAATGACAGCAGAACAGCAGAAACTTCCCATGACTTTTGCCCCTCAAATCTATATTTCACATCCAATGAAAGGATTTCAGCTAAAAGAGATGACCCAGCCATGAACCCAACACATTAAGAGATTACTTATTTTCCCCTTAACTGCATTGTAAGTTAATTGAAGGACATTTTTAGTTACAAGTGGTAAAATAGAGTAACGCACAAAACTATCTATTATATTCACAGGGATATACATCTATAAAAAAAAATGATGCACCAATATCCAATTATTCAGAATAACATCAGCTGATATAGATTGTTTGGTGGCCAAATGCTGTATGGTTTGAATTTCTTTCTGCAGTCATATGCTTGTGCTATAGACGGTATGATAACCATAAACTATAACTATAACTCACATTTGGTACATTACTATAATCTATTATCAACTACTATATTCAACTACTGTTTATTTCCATGTATGACAATCACAATAAAAAACCGAATGATTTGTATAGCTAAGTAATGAACTGTGAACTTTGGAGAATGTCCTGAGGTAAATGCAACATTACATTACGTGTTGTTCACAAGCTGTTTATTATTATCTTTCCGTGATTGAAACACTTATTTAGCGAATAGATATATGATACATTTCAATAAGTTGTACTGTATTTTTAAACATACCTCCTGATGTCTCATGCTTCACGCTGTTGCTTGACTGTCACACCATGTTTAAAAATGTCAACCGGCATTTATTGTTTGAATTTTGGATCAAATTATTCGATTATCATAAGTAACAAAGCACAGAGGTCTTTGCAGTTATTGGATGGGAGGTGCACTACTAGTGTTTGGTGAATGGAATTCCCTGCCTGGAATTATGTGAAATATTTATCACAGAATATGAGTTATATTTATCACAGTCTATACCCATTCAGAATAATAACCAGAATTGCTCACCAAGGCTGCATTTAATTGATCAAATACCGTACATCCGCCTTGGCCGTACAGCAGATAAATGAAAATCGTATAAATACCCAGCAGTTTATGAAGCTGAAGTTGTCCCTGAGAACAGTCCGCTCTATAGACACATGCCTGGAGATCTTTTCATGTGCTGAACTATTGCTACCCTCAACTATTTCTCCTAATGAGTGTTCGACAGCCAAAGATGAGCCGATAAGTGCATTCAAATGAATGTGACCCACATTCTGCTGGAAAACCACTAAGGACTCAAAAGGCAATCATTTATAACACTGTTTTATTATTTATAATTAGCTGTTACTGGTGAGGAAGTTCATAAGCGGATACTGCTCTATGAAACTAGTCCAAAACCAAAATCATCATTATCATCGTCTTATTCACTTCTACTTTCTTAAAGCTGAAGTGTGTAATATTCAGTGCTGAAACACTTATCCTTGCTTAATATCAGCTGTGACAGATCAGTGATATTACAATGAATGGGATAATTGGGAAAGCCCAATATGGCAGCTTTAGAAAATCAAGTAACCTTTGCTTCCTTACAAAATCACTGCCTGGTGTAAGGGTGGTTTGCCTACAGTGGTTCAGTGTAGAGAGAGAGAGACTCTAGAGATCGGCCTGACCTCAGTAACAATAATCAGACACACCTGGATTAATCAGTTTGTCCAATAATGACAGACAGGAAACAAAGAGCTGGCTGAAGTTCAGGAAGTAGTGTAGCTGTGCATAAAGCCCATTTGCCGGAAGTTGTCTGGGTTTTCCCAGGCTAGCAACAATGTCTAAGGCTACGTTACACTGCAGGCTGAAACGACCCAATCCGATTTTTTTGCCCCTATGCGACCTGTATCTGATCTTTTCATGACAGTCTGAACGACACAGATCCGATCTTTTCAAATGCGACCCAGGCCACTTGGGTATGTGGTCCCAAATCCGATACATATCCGATCTTTTCAAATGCGACTTCAGTCTGAACGGCCAGGTCGCATTTATCCGACCCGCACGTCATTGATACGCGAAAAACGTCATAATTCTGCGTTGAAGCAGTCGTCGGTTTGAAAACGGACTGCATATTCGTCGAGCTGAGGTAAATCTGCTGAACGGGTCGACCTCGACGAGCCCGTTAATTAAAAAAAAATAATAAAAGCCCACGGCCATTATATATACGTTATTTTAACTTATTTGTGCTGAATCTGATATTAGATAGGTCAGCGGCTGCAGTCTGGCTCTTGTGTAACGGTCGCTGCGCGCGCTCGTGTGTGTGTGTGTGTGTGTGTGTGTGTGTGAGAGAATCACAGTTAAAGTTTAGCTACTTCCGCAAACAACAAGTGACGTCGTTGACCGTTGAGTACTCTTCTGCGCATGCGGGTCACTTCTGGGTCATTTCACGTTCACACAGGAGATCACAAAAGGTCGCATTTAATTGGAAATGTGAACGGCCTTGCAAAAAAATCGAATTTTTTCAAAAGATCGGAATTGAGCATTAAGCCCTGCAGTGTGAAAGTAGCCTAATGTACTAGAGAAAATGGTGCTCATAGTGCTAGTCATTTCCTCTAGTTCATCTGTTTGTTTGGGTTCACTGAGCAGCTGAGATAGATCAGGTAAGCTATTTGAGATTTAAACACTCAAATGTCATAAGCAGTGTAAAATAGAATTTCGACCCTGAGAATAATTAATTCTCAACTCAGAAGAACATTTGATGATTTTTTATTTTTTATTTTTTTTGCAATATACACTTTTATGAAGCAACATAAAATACTGGAGTGAACTATTTACCCTTTGCTTAAAAAAAATACATTGGTTGTACTTGATGCAATTAAACAGACACAACTTTCAATTCCTACTGACTTAATTTAAGCAGTTTATATTCTTCAGTTTGAGGTTTAGGCGTTGTTCCATATCATTCAGATGCAAATGCGAGTCCTTTCCTCATATAAATTAGATTTCATGAAAATCCAATTTGTAATAATTGGCCCACAACCAATAACCTTTTTTATAATTGATGGAGGTTATTAAATAAATACTCAATATAGTAACCCATAAATCAATTGCTGCAGCTCCGTTACACAGCAGTTACGCTGTTAAGAGTAAAAATACATCAGGGTTTCTCAACAGTCTTTATATGAAAACCTTAAAGCATTTTGATATCTGTTTGCATTCAACCATAAATCCGTTAGATAATGCTGATTTCACCACAGTCTTGTGAATAACTTTAAAGATATGCATGTTTTCTGTCTTTTCTCCAATGAGCTTTAATGTTAATTTTCGCACAGAGCTCTGTTTTGCTGCACTGTCAGCAGTACATCATATTTTCCCAATGTCAGCACTCATCTAAACGGTGCAGCAAAAGAATTAAGCCTGTGCCAGCGAAGCCACAAAGCATGTCATCAGTGTTTGATAAGCCTAAATCCTGTACTGATGCCGTGGCATTCAGTTTTAAGGGATCAAATAGAGAAAGGTATAAAGAGAAAAAAAAAAAAAAAGGAATTTGAAGATGAATATGGCAGTGCTAAATCGATGACTGAAGCGAGAATCTGATTTGTGCATTGTCGAGCGTGCCTACTGTACAACAGAAGCCACGAAGAATGAAATGTACAAGTGTGTAGTATTTCATACTGTAGCTAATTTTTATTCGCAACAGGACGGACAGTAGAGTAAGAAGGAAAAATATACAGCTCTATACAGCCACTCATTTTGTGTCTATTGGTAAATTAATGACAATTAAAAGTCTCTTTTGTGGGACAGCTTATTGCAAAAATTTCTGAATGTACAAACCCTCAACTATGAGCTAAATTTGAGGGTGAATCTCAAAAGAAATGACATAGTTCTCCCTCAAACAAAATAAAATGATGTTTAGCATAAATAAACAAATATGTGTATATTTTACATCATGTGAGTCTGTAATGTGTCTGCAGCAAGTTGTGCTTTCACACTGACAGCATTTCCGCTACATATTAGAGCTTTGGCTCTATACAGAACATTAAATGATTTTTGACGATAACTAATGAGAAATTATAAATTGCTTATTGGGGTTTGGCAATTGAGAATTATTACAAACTTGATCTCCATGAAATCTAATTTAAGTCACAAAGAGGGTCCATATTAAAATTTAAATGGTAATTAATCGCACTCACAGGTCCTTAAAGCTCTGATGAAGGTGAACCCCCCTAATGGTGTGGCTCCGAGAGTCCTTAAAGTCTGTGCTAAACAGCTGGCAGAGGTGTACACAGACACTTTTAACACCTCTCTCCTACAAGAAACAGTCCCACGTATCTTTAAGTCCTCTATTATAGTGCCGGTTCCGAAAAAAATTAAAAAATAAAATAACAATGAATGATTTTAGACCAGTGGCACTTACATCGGTTGCCATGAAGTGTCTGGAGAAGCTGGTCCTACAACATATCAATTATGTGGTTCCAGACACAGTAGACCCTCTTCAGTTTGTCTACCGCTCAAACAGGTCAGTGGATGATGCGGTGGCACTGGCACTTCACTATATCTTGCAGCACCTAGACACTCACAATACATATGTACGGCTATTGTTTCTGGATTACAGCTCCGCCTTAAATACGATCCGGCCGATGAAGCTGACCGGTAAGCTGATAGACCTGGGAGTACCAACGACCACTTGTAATTGGATAACAGATTTCCTCACAGACAGGCCACAGGTGGTAAGGATGGGAAAGAAGGTCTCAGCTGAGCTTACAGTGAGCACAGGAGCCCCACAGGGCTGCTGTCTCAGCCCCATACTCTTTTCACTGTATACACATGACTGTGTCACCAACCAGGACAATGATAATATCATCATCAAGTATGTAGATGATACAACTGTCCTTGGCCTCATCAGAGGGGGGGATGAGTCATCATACAGGGATAAGGTTCACAAGATCACTGTCTATGGGGAGGACAATGATCTTGTTCTTAATATTGACAAAATTAAGGAACTCATTTTGGACTTTAGGAGGAGAGCCCCCCTCCTACAGCCTCTCACCATCAAGGGGATTGAGGTGGAGCGGACTGACAGCTATAAGTTCTTTGGACTTCATATCTCAGAAAACCTCAGCTGGGCTAAAAACACTGTGGCAACAGTGAAAAGAGATCAGCAGAGGCTGCATTTCATCAGAGTGTTGAAGAAGGCCGGACTTCAATGTCAACCCTATAACCCATGTCTACAGAGGCCTTGTTGAGAGCATCCTCACCAGCGGTATCACAGTGTGGTATGGCAACACCACCCTGGCTGAGAGGAAATCACTGCATACAGTCATAACCGAGGCGTTCCCTTTCAAGGGAATTCGATTGACACTATGGGAATCGCCGTAAGACAAGTGTCTGTCTAGTGTGAAATCGTGAAGAAAGCACTAAGACAAGAGCAACTGAGCCCCTGGTATAGAGCTCAAGTCCAGGTTGTAAAACCTAACAAATGTGTCTTTGGACAAGCCTGCTGCATCACAAGCAGATTGAAGTGAAACTCCTGACACAAGAGCCTTACAGGCAGTACCTAGTGGAGTTGGCTCGGACTATCAATGGGGAAGGCAGTCTGGCCGACTCATAAGCAAGAGAGATAGCCTCAACTATCCACTTGCTCATCCTTTGCTTAGATGCTGGGGACCCTTTGCTTGGAGACCCAAAACAGACGAACAGTTGTTCAGATTTACGCCACAGGGCAGCTCTGTGGACGTAGGCATCTAATGCCCGAGCTGGACACAGTAGATTATTTCTTTCCTGGTCTGAATATTGAAATGGAGGAAAGAAAACCTGTGATACAATAGATCTGTCCACATTAGTCGGGACCTTAGGAATGTACCCTGGCCTAGGGTGAAGGAACGGCTTTACCATGTCGGGTGCAAAATCCAACCACAAAGGGGCAACTGACAGAGCTTGCAAATCTCCTATCCTTTTAAGAGAAGTGATAGCTAGGAGGAACAGCGTCTTAAGAGTCAGAAACTTGACTGGAACCTCTTCAATAGGCTCAAAGGGAGCCAGGGATAGGATTTGAAGCATCATTGCCAGATCCCATGTCGGTACCCTAGTGCGTACTGCAGGCCTCATACCATAGCACAATGAACCATAGCATCTAGTCCGAGAGGAGCTGGATGCATAAAAGAGAACCAGAGTGGACAGTGAGATGTCTCTGAAGACGCAAACAGATCCACTTAAGTGGTGAACAGTCCATCCTCTCTCAAGGAGTGTGGTTCCAGAGCCCAAGCCGTGCGTGGAGGTGATCCCGACTGTCTCTAGTCATACCTCTCAACCTCACACACAATCTCAGGCTCCTTCCCCGCAAGCGAGGTGACATTCCACGTCCCTAGAGCTGTTTCCGTGTCCAAGCATCGGGTTGTCGAGCCCCTGCCTTTGACTGCCGCCCGATCCACTTTGCACCATCCCCTTACGGTTCCTCCTCCAGGTGGTGAGCCCACGGGAGGGTGGCCACACGTCGCTCCTTCAGGCTGAGCCCAGCCGGGCCCCATGGGGGGGAGGCCCGGCCACCAGGCGCTCGCATACGAGCCCCAACCCCGGGCCTGGCTCCAGGGTGGGGCCCCGGCTGCGCCATGCCGGGAGACGTCACGGTCCTTGATTTTTCTTCTACATAGCTCCTAGGATCGTTCGGGTACCCCTCCACCACGATAAGGTGGCAGTTCAAGCAGGGGTCATGCAAGACTAATTCAATGTATAGATTGTAGACAGACAACATAAAAAAAGACAAATGATTTCACATATAGCGCTTGCTGAAGGCACAGAAGTTAGCATTTTCACTGTTTGGGCATGCTTTATAGTTCTACCAGAAAGACTCGGGAGAATAAATACTGTGACAATTATAGATTTATTAACAGCCCAGCAAACAATAAAGTTCTTTGGCGTAGCTCGCAATCCGAGGGTCCGGACTCTGCATATCCTGCCTGAAGACAAAGGCAGGGGCGCAGCCGACCCCCTATGAGGTATGGGAAGGGACCATCCTGGTGGTGGTGGGGAGGATGGAGGGAAGGATCCGTCTTGGAGGTGGTGGGGAGGATGGAGGGAAGGGACCATCCTGGTGGTGGTGGGGAGGATGGAGGGAAGGATCCGTCTTGGAGGTGGTGGGGAGGATGGAGGTGAATGGAAGCGTCAGCATCTGCAAACTCAAACATGTGTAAGTACCAATCTTTTATACCACGAGTATTAGAATATGATTGGATAGATGAGAAGGTAAAGTGACGTAACAATTGAGTCTTCTCGGCAGAACTTATGCTAAAGCTTTTATTTTCCTGGTTCGTGACATCACCCGAATCTGAAACCTCGTCAAACCATTGGACTGACTCACACGTGCTTCACGATGCAATCACACAAGCATTCCCAAATCATCAATCCACGCAGCGCAAGTTCCCTTGAAAGGTCGACCCTTGAAAATTGAAGTCACTCGTCAGACCATTATCAATGTAATCATCTGCAACTAGTCTATCACAGACCCGGCCTGCTCATTTAATATCTATATGAAATTTCATATGCTGCATTCAGATTAATAACCTCCCATGCCAATACAACACACATAACAGTATGTCCTTATTTTAGAGTTCACTCTACACAGTGAAATATTTGCATTCACATGAAGTGTGTTACCTTTCTCCAGTGCAGTTTACAAACCTATTCTCAGAATTTTGCTATATTAAGGGTTCAGTTGTAATAGTATTCAGTGGGGTATTGTGTAGCGAGAGATGCAGACCCATTGCTGTCTCCTCCATCTCCGCACTCTTATTTCCTGTCCCTGAGGATAGTGACAGGGGCATTTGTTTAGTCGGGAAAAAACAACGGATTGACCTGCGCTCTTGACCAGCTACCAGCACTCCAACCTGGAGGTTGATGAAATGTCACCCGTAAAAAGGTGTCTCACGGATCAGATGGTTTAACTGACAGAATCTTTTTTTTAGGATGGAAGTTACTGTTTTAAAAACGTGATATTGTGACAAATTAGAAAATTCCCATCATAATAAACAATGCTGTTTAATGACTCAAAGGCCTGCAGCTATCCAAGTATACATAATTTGAATGTACAACATTTGCACTCAGTTCTTTGCAAAGATGTTTTTAAGCCAATCACCTGAGGTTTGGAAAGACATGAGGGTGAGTAAACGATGACAGAATTTTCATTTTTGGGTGTACTATCACTTTAAATATGACTAAATCACTCTGGAGTCACAGGAAAATGATTAATGAATGAATGATTGATGGATAAAGTATCCTTTTAATATTTTAGTGATAAATCAATGGAAATGAATCAAACTGAATTTTACAAACCCATTTGACTGATGAGATCAAAAGAGTGATTCACTTGAAACAATGTTCACATGAGTGCTGATATTGTCAGGGAAAAGATTCTCAGGTCCTTATCTTTAATCTACATCAACACAAGGATTTATCAAAAAAACAAAAACAAAAAATTAGTTTTTTTCTTTTTACTGTGGCACAGTGGTAATTCACTGTGCCTTGTGCAGCAGTAAAAAGGGTCTTGCAGCATCCCTGCTATAGGCTGAGTTGTCTTTATGTTTTCACACCACCAGAAAAGCCCAAATGGCCGTTGTGGGTCAGGTTTCCTCAAATGATCGAAATGCAATGACTTCTAGTCACTTTTATGCTGCAAATCGCTGTCAGCTCCTATTTAGTGAATATTAAAGTTCCCAAATGCTTGTACTCCACAGATATTTGGTGGCATGCAAATATACATGCACACTCACACAAACCCTGTGCCTCCAAATTATACCCTCAGCGTTTTGAGCTGTTGTGCTCTTTTCATTTATTCTCATTTGGTCGGCAACATTCCTTCAGCTTCCTCTGTGGCTAAAAGCAGCACTTTGAACTATTTTTCTCCACATTTCTTTTCCTCCATGTGCTCTGTAAATGTTTCAAATGCTGACCTCGTTTTTCTCTCTAAAGCCTGAGATCTGTATTCTTCTTCCAGGAGGGACTGATGGTATTACTGGCTTTAGGATATGTGATTTTGACCTCAATCTGTGCTTAAAGGGTTATCTTTGTCAGGGTTTTTTATTTATTTTTAATTTTTTTATGATGTAGTGTAGCCTGTAACACATCTTCTGTAATCAACACCGATTTGCATTGGGTATAAATCATTTAACACGGTTAAATGATCTGCACCCTCGAGCTGAGTATTTCTCGTTAGGTTGCCAGGGGTTAATTACGTTATACCCATTATTACAAAATTAAGGATAATTTTTGGCTTCAATATCTCGCGGAAAAAGGATTTTCCCCAGCGTAAGATATCTTACGCAGTACGAGAGACCTCTCGTAAGAGAACCAAACTAAACAAAAACAGAACATTCACTTTACACAAGGTTGCTTAAGATAAATCTTTAAATGCACTACTTTTGTTATTTGTTAGCATTTTTATACCACTTATTAAACAATAATAATACTGATAATTCATTAAAACATGACGTTTACAATTTCAAATACACTACAAATATCCAAACTCAGTATTAACCTACTTTGGAAAATTAATTCCCAGGAAGTGGCAGAGGTTTACTCTTTAACAGATAATAATAAAAGCAGATGACAGTGTTAATATCTGTGAATTCTTTAGGGGTTTGAACTTGTACTGCCTTATGGCTCTTTAATAGAGTCTCCAGGATGCTCTGACTTTTGGATGATGAAACAGGACATGCATCCAGTGGGATGTTCTGGATAGAGGCGTTGTGCTTTCCTTGACCCATTGAACATTATAAGATCTCACCACGTGCACCAGATTCTTTTATATATGTTCACATGAACCAGATGGTGTCTACTGGCAAGACCATCTTTTATTAGACACCTGTTTTAGAATCTGGCAGTAATGGTCAGTCTTCATGGCAAGACTGAGCAGCGTTCTAGTGTGGATTGTCTTATTAATTTTAAAGCAGAGTCACTGAAGCAGTGTACATTCCCCCAGGGGAGGGCCTGCACTCTGTGCTTCAGTGATAATGACAGGGCAGTCAAACCCATTTAATGAAAAGCACCAATGACTTCCTCATCCATCACATAACAGAGAGCATAACCAGCTCAGAGCTGATGGCTATGAGTCAAATGTGAAAATGCATCAAGGGTCACAGAACATAGTTTTTGTCAGGATTTTACACCGTTGCAGATGTTCTGTTTGAAATGAACATCTGACAAATTACTTGTGTTGCTCAGATGGGAAAATGAAGACCTCTGTTTTAGTTGTGTGCAATTTGACACATTTTTTTTTTTTTTTTTTTTGATAAACTTTTTTTGGCAATGGGCATTTTTATGTTTATAAGGGTGTTTTTTTTTTTTACTTATTAGAGGTATGCATCAACTGTTACGTAAATTCTTACATTTAATAAATAAATTTGATAATAATAAGACACTATAGAGATGTTACCAATGGAATTAAATCAGTATTAAGAAATCCATTTTTGCACTGCAAATGCTGCACTTGAAGTGGCATTTAGATGTACACAAACTGTTCAATGCTGCTCAGAGGTCGCATGAAAATCAGATTAATGATTTATAAAAATGAATATTGAAATGATATTGAATGACATAATATTAAACTGAAACTGCCAGTAGGTGACGGCAATTCACTGACTGCTTCCGAAATAGTAGGTACTTCTTTTAATTAGATACCTACTTCAAGGCAGATAAAAAAAAATAAAAATAAAATAAAAAAATAATCTATTTAGTATGAATGTATGTGGTATGAATGAAGTCCAGATGTACTAA
Source organism: Leuciscus waleckii (assembly GCA_900092035.1). NCBI lineage: Eukaryota > Metazoa > Chordata > Actinopteri > Cypriniformes > Leuciscidae > Leuciscus > Leuciscus waleckii. The sequence goes on from FLSR01000534.1 coordinate 358,289, forward strand.
ACATGACATGTTGTCATTGTCATGTGACTTACCAGCATTGGTTGTGTTGCTTTACTGCCATTCACAACTCTTCTCCTGTGGCCTCATGGGATAGGTAAGTGTCACAGAGCTTGATCATCTTTGTTGATCCTGGAACCAGATTTAAGGGACAAGGTAACAGTTTAAGTCAAGTTTAGGCTTACAATCAGGATTAGGTGCTTCTAAGTCAATGTTATTCACCTATCATTTCCCTCTGATTTTAGCGATAATTTATGGGTAGGGTTAGGATAAGTAGTATTGATGTGGTTAGGATAAAACATTTTGGACAGGAATGTTGTTCTAGGATCAAAAAAATATGTCGATCCAGGAACAAAATCAGGACGGGCTAAAGTGTTGTAACAAGTTAGCTCAAAGGGGAAATATTAATAATAACTCATAACTTGTTATGAATAATTATTCATATTTGGGTCAGTTAATTACATTAACTTGATGTAGCTAAATTAATATTACAATCAATGAATCAGTTTGTCCAACAAACTCTTTTGATTATTCTTTTATTCTAAGAAAAGCGTATCTTTCATGACCACCGAAAAATAACTATTTCTTAGCATCTACAGCACTTAGAGCATGTAACAAGATCAAGATCGTAACATAAACTTTGTTGCAAGCAGAGAATCAGAACCAAATACTGTATGTATTGTACACAAGGTCTGGTTGAAGGTTTTCTCTCCTCCATGAGCACATGGTTGACCACATGCAGATTGTACCTGCCGGCCCTGGGCCAGAAAGGCCACACAGGCAACCAAGGAGTGAGGAAGTCGAAGATGGTTGCCCATTCAGTGATGGTAAAGTTGCAGTTTTCTTCTGAGTTGGATTGAATAAAACAGTCTGACTAGGTTGGGAGAGTGAAGGCATAGCAGGCGGTGGTCACGGGTTGTGACCACCCAAGGGTCCTAACACCGCCCATGGATTGGTTTCTGATGAAGAAACTAAGAAAGATTCTTGTAATACTAATATGTGTGCAGCTATCGGCATATCATGTACACAATCATTTCGATCTTCAAAGTACCAATTTATAGAGACCAAACATGGTATAGATGAGGTTACATTGACTGTTGGTTCTATCATAAAATACACAGTATCACAAACATAATAGAATTAAAAACACTACACAAGACAGTAAATCATTCACACAATTTTCTGCATGTTCATTTATAGATCAGTTCGTTTATGATTAATGCAGAAAAGTCTGTTTTAAAGTCTGTTTCTGTCTTCTCTGTCTTCACCCTGTGACCACATTTTTAACAGCAATAAAACCATCTTATCTGATCGTAGTCATGGTAACCAAAGACCCTTATTGCCCTTGTTGACCACAGATCCCAGAGTGAGTTTTAAATATTATTTGTTAACTATAACAAATAATTGTGTCTGATTTGTCTCAGTCGTTACAGTGTCCATCAAATACACACTTCTGAATCTTGGCGGAAGTATTAATTGGCAAATGCTTTTTGCCTACTGTTTTGTGAAAACTGTGAATTCGGACATACTACTCTTTTCAGATAGTGTTTCTTGCTTGCTTCATATAGGGATGTATGCAATTTCAGATCCAGCCAGTGAGTCATTGAATCATTCATTCAACTGATTAGTTCAAACAGCTGATTCATTTAGGAATGATACCAGTGGCTCTCTTTTTGAATGGGTAACTGAATAATTCACTCACCCGTTTTGTTTAAAAAATGTGGATTCATTCATAATGGAAAACACTGGATGTTGCTCAGGGACATGCATGGTTCTGCTTTGGATTTGTTAGGAACTATTTTTGCTATCGAAATAGAGCAAAAACAGACAATAGTATGACTAAAATGCAAATCACTTAATATTACCTCTTTGACCTTCTGTGTCTATCACATTTGTGGTAGAGTTGCTTATATAACTAGTTGCTTTATATATATATATATATATATATATGTTATGGAATGGAATGGAAATGCAGGTGAGCAGATCTGAGTTGTTGCAGTAAAGTGATGATGAATGGATGATAAGAGATTGTGGATGCGGAGACTGCGGACCAGGGATGCACAAACCTCGTAACATTGATGGTGAGTGGAGTGGTAATCTTCAGCACACATGTAGACAACACTGGAGAGGATGAGACACAGGGGAAATTAAGAAACACTGGAGAAACACCGGAGAATCGTTGGAGTAATCGTCAGAGCTTTGGAACACTGGTAAGTAGTTATTTTTGCATGAACAAGACCAGTCAATGAGTGAAGGTGAGGTGTGTGCTTACATGTGTGTCTTGATTTTGTTTTTTATTAAAAATAAGAATGTTTTTTTTATATATAAAAAAGTAATAATAAAGTTTGTTAACTTCATTAAAATGTTTTGCTCCCTCTTATACAAAAATACACAAACAAATAATTGAATACATAAAATGTTGATTTATCGTGTGTACGGCGAATGCAGCGGTTTGGCACAAGATTTCCTGAACCTAAGTAATACGTAGATCAATCAAGCCACAAAGGTAACACTTTAGTTTAGGGTCCAATTCTCACTTTTTACTAGTTACTTATTAGCATGCATATTACTAGGATATTGGCGGTAGTTAATTAGTACTTATAATCCCTTATTTTACTTGACCATATTCTAAATCCCTTAATCCAACCCAATACCTAAATTTAACAACTGCCTCACTAACTATTAATAAGCAGTAATTAGGAGTTTGAGGCAAAAGTCGTAGTTAGTGAAAAGTGAGAATAGGACCATAATATAAGTGTGACAGCCCAAAATATAGCTATTAAAATTCAACCATCTTCACTAAAAAGGCTGGTGTTTAGACAAATCATGTTAGATGCTTTTATCCCCTTTTGGATATTTGGTGAAAAACAAATGCATTATTATTGGAACATGTATCACCTGGGGCCTACAGACTCTCTCTCCACAGTTAACATTATCTTGTTCAATCATCTGAGAACAGTTGACACTGTTAAAGGGGATTGATTTTGATATGCCCTCAACTCATTCGTGGATGTTGAGTCTGTCCTTTTGAAGCTCTTGCTTAAGATGCGGTTTTTCAGAACTGATTATAGATCTGTTTTTTTCTTTTTTCATATATAGAAAGTTCACTCTTGTCTGCCCACTCGTTTCAGAACAAGGGACTCTTAGGATGAACAATCACCATTTGATCTAACACCCAGGAACTGCATTCAAAATCCATGAAGTGTCGCTTTAAAAAAAGTCAAAATAGTGGCTGTAAACCTTTGTGGTTGTGCCCTAATTAAGCTTTGATGAGAGTTTGATGTTTGCTCTGGCACTGATTTTAATGAGTTTTGAAAGTCCTTATACCTTAGTGTGCTTTACTTGAATTAATGAGGCAATTAATGAAGGTCTTTAAAAAATGGAAATGCTTATCTTAACGCAAGACTGAGATAATAGATGATGTAAAGATGAACACTTTTATTAATGATGGGCAAAGGGAGGTTTTCACTCCAGCATAACTGGGACCCCTGAACAAAATGGCAAGAATACAAAAAATTAAAAATCTAGATATTATAGATCTTACACTGAAAATAGCAGACCTAACTTTTTGGTGACATGAGGTGTCACTGCAAATGCTTGATATCATGAACCACATTTTTTGGGGGGGGGATTTCTCATTGGTGTGATACCTTGTTTTTGTTTCATAATATATATTACATAGGGCCAATAACTGACAGATGTTTAAACATAAAACATAATAATTTTTTTTATCTCTAAAATGAATTAGCCTCAGTGAAAGATGTTTAATTAAGCTGATGATCACCACAGGCATTTTCCTTTGCATATTTATTGGAAAGCAAGCTGTGTGTTTGCACATCACCTTAAAAAATGACTGCAAATAAAAACAAAAACAACAGACCATACATATTCTATAATAGACTCTGATGATAACTGATGGGAACAATAGTGTGAGGTGCTTAGGTCTTAATTAAATGTCTTCTTCCAGATCACTTCTGTCTGTTTTGAAATATGAAGTGAAACCACAATGCAATAACATCACTAATATCTAACCACCAAAACTTTTTTTAAAGGCACCTGATATATTGTGACTGTTGGCCTCCATTTACAACTTGGTTAATATTGACTTTTTTTGTGTGTTTTTACTCTGCAAATGCCCTTGGAATCGCTAGAGTTATTGACTTTGGAGGGTTTTGAATTGTTGCCAAAATAACTAATTCAGGGACCCTATCTACTTGTTCTTTACTCTGGGGAAACTGAGTGCTACATTAAACCATCTGAAAAGTGTGTTAGCCTCTCACCCTTTTTATGGTTACTTCGAGCTGATACCTATAAGCTCATTTCGAAAACCACAACTTCCATTAACCTCTGGCAAGAATGGTGAGATACTATATGCACATTTCATCACTGTTTAACCCTTGTATGGTGTTCGGGTGTTATCAAAAGAAAAATGATACGATTAATTATTTTTTTCAAACTCAGACTCGTTGGTCTTGGCTCATTTTCTGTGAAGATTATATATCAGAACACATTTTCAATGACCACACACTGTACACCTGCCGTTCCCGCACAATGTTGCAATTCTCAAATGTGATCTAACAAAGGTAAAGAGAAAATATGAACCATATATGCTATTTATATTGCTTCTAATTGGGATGAAGTAAACATCTGTTGAGTATTTTAACATAAAATTGTTTGATTGTGTTGAATTATAAAACCCAAAAATGCAGCAGGTCCACCAGACCCACGAACACTGGCTGAATAACAAAAAATATGAACATCACACAAGGTTTGAAATAAGACATTACTAGAGAAATATAAGCCTGCAGGCATGAAGAACAGTTATAGAGTGTGACTAGGGGTGTTTCATTTGACCAGATCCTTCATTAATACAAAAAGCCATGGTATTCTAAGGGGAAGGCAAGTTTATTTGAGTCGAGGTGGCCTCTTATTCAAAGGACCTGGGCCATGCAGTGTGTAATGAGGTTCTGGAATCAATGGACCATCCCTGTTTCCCACAGTACTGGGAGAAAGCTTGTCCCACTATAAAAGACTCAGCCCTTGAAAGAGGGAATCCTCTTGAAAGTACCATTTTAAAAACAGGAATGTCTTCTTTCTATGGAATGAATTAAACTCAATTTCTAGGGGGTTTGGGAAGAGAAGGGTGTGGATGAATAGTCATATCATAGATGTTTATGGAAGCAAAGCAGGGGGTTGGAAAGTGTAAGTTTCTTTGTTTGAGAACAACCATTCATCTTGTTGAACTCCACACAGAAATTCAGACTCTGGAGTATTTGTCAGGTTTAGTTGTGCTATTGAAAGAGGCAAAGCCACAAGCACAGCATATTGCATTCAGTCAGGCGGCTGAAGTAGACGCAATGCCTCGTGTGCCATGTTATTGTACATCACAGAGAGGCATGTACAGAAAAAAATATACAGACTATGGAAAACATTTTGTAAAAGGAGGTACATTAAACAAAATGCCATGATTATTATACAATATTGTATTTAGTTTGTATTCTGTGAAATTAGTGCAGGTTAACAAAATATGCCACACTGCCTTGTGGAATTTTAAGTAAATAACTGGGTTATTAACTTACGGGACGCTTACACAACACCATTTTCAACTGCAAACAGAAAACTTTGAATGCGTTTTGGCTGTTCATTTACATGACAACGGCGTTTTGGTGGCCTGTGAATGCAAACTTTGAATTAGGTTTCAAAGTGCAAGTTTTTGAAAACACGTTTTGAAAATTATACTGTTATAATCTCAATAAAAAAAAAATAAAAAAAAAATCTGTGAAAACGGTAAGGGCATGCACATGCGTATTGTGAAAACGGTAAGGGCATGCACATGCATATTATGTGTTTAGTCTATAGGTATGCGCGTTTGAATGCGTATGAACGTGGGAGCGAATAGTCTTTCTTTACAAAGTGACACTGTCAAAATACTTTTCTGGCCTGCATAATACAGCGTTTTTTAGTTGTTTCCGTGGATCCATCATACTTCAAAACAACACCGGTTCAAGCTTTGAGATGCAAGGTGAGCCAAGTGATATTCCTGGTGGGTCGGAGGTTTTCCGTTAAACATATGCATTACAGTTCGAACAAAAATAAAAGTGAAAATACAAAAATAAAAACTCAGTTTTATAGTAAAGAATAATTATGATGGGCTGTTGAATTATTAGAAAATAATGCATTATGTTTATAATAATTCAACGGCCCGGAGTCAATTATTCCGCTTATACTATGGCTATGTTTTATTGATTAAGTCGCAGGGCAGCGCTGACAACATTTCTATGTGTTGTACTTTACGTGCGTGTTTACGGTAAGAGAGCAGAAGAAAGAAGGTGTGCTTTCTATAGATATCGAAACATAATCAGAATTAAATGAATAGGTTAGTAACCGTTTTCCAGCTTATCAGATTTCATGAAATCCATCAACTTTGTGATTGGTTGTTGTAGATTGGTGTAGGGATAACCTCAAAACCAGGAAGACTAATTCACCACTGGTTCCTTTGAGATTTTCCTATGGTGTTTTATAATGTAGTTTTTCAATCTATGACTGAAATAAATCCTTTGGTAAACAAAACTTGACAATACTTTGACGTTTGGTTCTACAATATTAACTGCACACACCCATACCGAAAACAAAAACAATTAAGTTATTTTAAAAACGTGTTAATAATAAGTAACTAAGACAGTTTGCGGTCTCAGACAGTGTGTGCAGTTTACCTGTATTTTGTAGAACAAAACGTCAAAGAATCATACATTTATGATATCACCCTGGCCCCTCTGTGGAGTTGGGACTGCTTCAAAATATCATGGAGTGGAACATTCCGCATTTTTGTACCAGAAAACCAGAAAACAATCTTACGACTTCCAAGGCTTGTTAAAATGCACATGAATCCACTGGACTTCTGTCGTTGGGATTTTTATATGCTTTTTGGAGCTTGACAGTTACAATCACCATCCTGTCATCCCTCATCTTTGTGTTTCACGGATGAAAACATCAAACGGGTTAGGAGCAACATGAGGGTGAGTAAATGACAGAGTTTTTATTTCCTTTTGTAATTGCTACTGCAAAGCTGTAACTGAAAAATGTATTCATTCACTTATTTATGGATATGGTATGACCCATTCTATAATTAAAATGTATTGTTTGTTATGTTCTGTATACACAGCCTTTGCAGAAAATAACTGATCAGTATAGGCCTTAATCATATTTATTTACAGTTTTTAAAGATTTTATTCATGTATGGAAAGTCTTACTGTGGCTTGTTCAATTTAAAACAAGTTAATTAAACAGAATTCTTTCAAGATGTTGTCAACTTAATTTAATCATGTTCAACCAATTTATCTATTTAATTTGAGATTAGATTAATGATTTTTGTTTTATTAAAGTAGTATTATAGAAACTAGGAACACAATTTCCACTTCCATCATGCTTTGCAAGGGGCTGGATAACGTTGAGTTAATGTTGAAATAAAGTGTTATGTATATATAAAAAACAAGCATATTAAGCAAAATAAGAAAAAGGGGAACACTTTTTAATGGTTAAGGTACTATATGTTACTATATATTGAAGTTTCAAGGGTGTGCTTGAGTTGAAGACCTGCTAACAAAAACTCAGGTTGCTTTAATATAAAAGTACTATATGAAAGAGCCATGGATGTAACCAGTATCAACCTCTGGCTGCCTATGTGTAGCATTATATGTAAAGAAAATTTGTGTAGTGTAAAATTTGTAAAACCCTAGTATAGTGGTGATGTTCAAGTTCACAGAATCAAACTTTAGGTCTGGGTTGATGACTGAAGTTGCACATCCGAAGTAGCGCACATGCTCCTTGTGCATCACCGAATAGCCAGTGAGCATGTCTAGACATGTCCAGCCAATAAGCATGTCAGAAATGAACGAATCAAACCTACAGGCATAGATGAAGGTCAGATTTCCGGTCATGTCAGACTGGAACCTGGATAACCCTCGTAAAACTTTGACAGTTAGAAGTGGATCATTTCGGTTTTCTTTTTTATAATTTTTTTCATTTCGAACCGATTCTTTGGTTCAATAACCCATCTAAACGTACTCATTGGCTCATTCAGTGCTGCGCGAGGAGCATTCATGCTACTCTGGATGTGTGTCTTGTGTCATCAATTCGGAATTAAAGTTAAATTCTGTGAGCCGGCTTAAAATAATGATTCGTTCAATGATGTTATCTCTTATATCCATTATTAATAGGGTTCGGTATCGTTTAATTTTTAGCGATTCCGATTCTGCTTATCGAATCCGGTTCTTATCGATTCTTGTTTCCGATTCCAATATTTTTTGGAGGGAGAAAAAAGTGCAAATACTTGAAGAATAAATATTTATACCTTTTATTCTTGCCAATTTTAAGCAATAACCAATAAAATGTCTAAAGTGAAAGGAGTCTCTTCATATAAAGGTGTTGATTACATTATTACTCCAACGCACCGTATGCTCGTCGCGCCCATGGCGCTTCTATTATTAACGTGCTTGCCGCGCGCCTACATTTGAAATAACGGATAGTCAGGAATCGATAAGAGGAATCGTAATGCGTGCGTCTTATCGAATACCCGGTTTTTGGAAATTTGTTACCGGTTCTAAAATGGAACCGGTTCTCGATACCCAACCCTAATTATTAATCCCTAAAATCAGAGGAAAATGATAGGTGAATAAAACTGATGTAGAAGCACCTAATCCTGGTTGTAAACCTAAACTTGACATAAACTGTTAACTGGTTGATTGGTATGCTATTCCAGGATCAACAAAAGTTTTGATCCAGGAACATGTTCTACTTGATCAAATCACGTTCACTAAAGCGGGACAGAGCTTCGTTAAATAAGACTATAAATAGAAAGACATCCAAAATGCACCACCCTGATATCTGCATGGCTCCTAAAGTTACAGTTTTGGCATTCAGACAGATTAAAAACGGGAATGTGCTCTTAAGCCATTCTTAAGCAATGACTGGTGAACAAAAACGATTATCACAGGTCTGCAGCCTCTTTTTAAAGATGGCTTCGGAGGATTTTTCTCTCCACTCCAGCCCTTCAGGCCAGGGGAAACAGAGCCGTCTTTCGCCTGCTGCGTCTCTGTGGGATTAACTCGCCGTCGGATACCCGCTCCATACAAAGCTGGATTTATTCAGCGCTGCTACAAGAGAAAGACAAACAGGCCCACCATCAGGCCGAAATCTGAAAAACACGCCCCGTTAATCTGGTTTGGAATCAGTGCTTGTCACAAAATCTCACTTGACGTTTGTATTGCATTATCTGAATCACGACGTTGGTCATTGAGTCCTTTAAGCGCTTCAGGAATAGGGCTTGAGATAAGACGTGCTGGTAAACAGTGAGATGGTGGTTTGATATTTGGATGCAGCATGGAAGAAAGTTTCAAGGTCTTGATAGCAAAGTGCACAGCTATTGTCTGTGCATTCCATGTCCTTGCTAAAGTTAAGAATCAAACTATTAAGGTCACAATTAGTTTTGTTAGAAGAACTCTGGGTCCTGGATATTGGACTAATTAAGAAACACAGTATATTTGTTCAGCAATTACCTTTCCACATCTTATATGTATCTCTAACAAAGACAAAATGTCATCTTGTTGGTAATTTACTTTCTGTACATTATTTTGTGCCTTTTTAATGAGTCTCAGAAGGACCCTGTTCTTGCAAACAAGTAGAACAGACAGCACAACAAATATTTATCTTGTCGTCTTTAGAACTCTTTGATATTTAAAGATAAAGTGTGCTTTATTTGTTTGTTGTTGTGCAACTAGTATCACCAAAGGTGACAGCAATTGTTTAACCCTGTAAAGCGTGACATATTAAAGGTACAGCGGAGGATGTTTTACTTCCTGGTGGGTAACCTATACTATTGGTCCTCCTAATTGTCAATCATTCTGGTGAATCAATCAAACTTTTCAAAAAGTGGAGAGGGTTGGTCTTATCTAAAATTTGGAAAGATCCTCCGCTATACCTTTAAATAATAGTCAAGATTATTTATTTTTCTATGAAAGTTTATTGAACTTGCATGTTTATTGCATGCGCTTGTTTTGTATCATATTTGAAACATTTACTTTACATAGATAGACTTTAATGGCCCATATAGTATGATTTAGGAGAATATGATGCTCACACATTTTATGATTTTAAACTATGAATTTTTTTTTTTTTTTTTTAAAGAAAGGTTTCTTTTTGAAATTTTCTTTTTTCCCCAATGTAGTGCAAATGCAAGAAGGTGGCGAGAGAAAGAGATGACATGTCCTGACAGTTTTATGACCTGTCATAATCCACTCCACTCTGCTGTTTGTGGATAATGGAAATCTGAGTGCCTGGGGAAAGCTGTTGGCTATCTTGAAAATGTCCAGTGGGATTTTAGATGGTATTTTCTTCAGCCTTGGTGTTTTACCATGTTTCAAGTCATTTTTCAGATGTTGAGTAACATGTTATAAATACTTTATTGACAAATGAAGCTTTCTGGTGTATGTGAAATTTGCCATGCAAACTTTTGGCTGTGGGACGATACCATACCTTGGTATGATTTTTAGTATACTATTGCTACTAAATTTATAACTTAAAGGGTTAGTTCACCCAAAATGAAAATTCTGTCATCATTTACTCACCCTTATGTTGTTCCAACACCTGTATGAGTTTCTTTCTTCTGTTGAACTGAAAAGAAGATATTTTGAAGAATGTTGGTAACCAGGCAGTTGACGGTAGCCATTGACTTCCATATATATATATATAACTATTATACTAAAATAGAACTAAAATACTAAATATTACTCACCTGCATGTTGTTCCAAACCCATAAGACTTCCGTTCATCTTCAGTATGGTGAACATTGAAGCTCAGCTGTGCTTGCTTGACACGAGAGAACCTTGTGTGTCAAGCAGGTTTTAGATGCCGACAATGAACATATTTGATGGGCTCTGTCTATGTGTGTTGATCAATATTTACATGAGAATAAAATCCTAAATTAAAGACTTGGATTAAATCAGAAACTTTATATGGATTACTTTTTCAATGTTTTTTTTTTATTTTTATTTTTTATAAATAAATATATATATACTTTTCAGAGTGTAAAAAGTTGGATTGCTTAGAATTTCAGTGGATGGACAACAATGATGAGAGAATATTTCAAAATAAAAATAAAACGTGTTTTGTGTTCTGAAGATAAAAAGGTTTTCAACAACTTGAGGGTTTAGTAAGTAATACTTTAATATTTTTTGGCCAAACTATCCGTAAGTTAACTTACTTTAATTCAACTCAATTCAATTCAGTTCAATTCAATTCTAAAGCTTTATTGTCTGTCCAAAGGGGAGGGAAATCAGACCCAACAAACAATACAAAAACAACACAAGCAACAGTTATACAATAAACAAATATATTACATAACATCTACACAACTCTTAAAAATAAATATCTAATTTATATTAAAGTCCTAATTCAAATGCTAATGGCATTTGGGAAAAAAGTATTCTTGAACTTGTACTTTCTTTTTTCTCTTTTTTAACCAAAGGTTCTTTCTACCAGATGGAAGTACCTGGAATAAACTATGTCTGTCACATGGTCTTTCCTCTTTAAGAAACAACTGAAACTAGGGCTGTCAATAGATTAAATTATTCAATGTCATAACATACTTCTTTGGGGTTTGAGATCTATCTAGCCCTTCTTCAATTTGAACACTACCTTTCTGTAACTACCACCACCATTTCTAAGTGACCTTATGTGGATGTATTGGTGGTTTGGTGCATTTGGGTGCAGCATAATCAGCTCACTCAGAACTCATATTTTTTATGATGCATTTCACCCAGTTAATCAGGAGGCGATTACTCCAGTGGCTCAATGTCAGCAGGCTAATGGTTTGTTAGTTTACAGTAGATTGTATATCTCTAAATAAATCTCTAGAAGCATGTTGACCCAGAGCCAACCTCCACATCAAGATATATCAATGATCATCAATTTGATGAAGATGTTAACCTTGTGCTGACTTTCATTTATTCATGTTGTGTCTATTTTGTTCGGGAAGCAACTGCAAGAAAGAACAGCGCCTTTTAGCATCAGAACATAATTTGGCAGCCTGAGTAATATTATACAAGTGTTGGTTGTCCAAAGGACAAAACCAACAAGGTTATCAGTTGCTTGGCTGTTGCAGGATGCCCTCGAAATACCAAAATCTCACGGTAATTCGTACATATTTTACGAAATGGTTAATTCATACAAATTCATACGACCTCACTCGAATTAATTTGTAAGATTTTTGCTAAATCGTACATATTTTCTTACATATTTTACGAGTTGCCCAGTTCGTACCAATGACCTACCCCTGACCCCACCCCTAAACCTACCCATCACTGGGGTTTAGACAAATCATACAAATTTGTATGAGTGAGGTCTTACAAATTTGTACAAATTAGCCACTTGTATGAATTTGTACGAATTGGTCGTGAGATAGCGTTGGAAATACAATATTGTTCAAAAGATTTTAAAGTTGTAATGTTTTTGTTTTAAATGTCACATGACCATTCAGCAATCATTCAGATAAGCTGATTTGGGTCTCAAGAAACATCATTATCAAATCTTACTGATCAAAATCTTACTTTGGATCAATAATATATATGAATTCAAATCTAGCATCTTTGCTATGGGACTACACAACTTTTTGATCTTATCATCTGAGTTGTAAATGCAACATGTCTTTTAAGAGCCCTCAGAATATAATGGCCGTCAGTGGAGAAAGATGCTTTAGCAACAAACATACATCATGATTAGTGTAGTCTGATGTGCAAATAAATTACTCTTACAAAGCTGGTTCTTCTAAATGAATCAGTCACAAAGACTCAGTCACAGATCATAATTGTTTTGAATCAAACAACTCAATCACTCCATTGAATTGGCCTGACTTTTTGAACCACAAGTCATTAGTTTTGTACTTTCCAATACAAAATGATCTAAATACTGAGTTATCTGATCTACTCTGACTATAACGTCTATCACAATGCTTACCCTGTGACTAACAGGCAAAACTGTGTAGAACAAAGAATGCAAAAGATCTGCACTGGCATCTGTGATTCTGAAGAAAAGAAGCTTTCTGTTTTCTGCTCCCTACAATTGTCTTCATCTGCCATCCAGATCAATGCGCATCCCTGTGTCTGTCTGCTCTCAGTTACTGCTCCCAAAAAAACGAGCCAAGTAAAAAAAAGACCTTTGATATGCAAATCATTCTCTTTTTTAACCTGCTACTCATAATTTATTGTTAGCTACCTGTTATATGAGCACTGAGGTCCCCTGGGTTGCAATTTCAACTCAAACACTCCAGGGCCTTGCAGTCTGAATTACACAATTGTCAGCCATTTTCCCAAACGTATGCTCTGCCATCACCAAACAGTGCAATTTACTGAATTGTTGTCATACGTGTTGGTATGTTTGTAACAAACAATAATAATGTTTCTTGCAATGAGGTAGTGTCTGTAACTATAGCTGCACTTTAATGGGTGTTGTGCAGTTTCCATTTGATACTGTCACTTTAGTGATCCTCATTGTATTTGTGGCATTCATATCTGTTTTGTAAGAATATTTCTGCCTGTTTAAATTAAAAGTTGAATATTGTGATAATTATGGTTCCATGTTCCATGCCACACCCATTACAGGTTTACTGCCCTTACAATTGATTCAACAACTGAACAAGTGAATCGGGATTGGATCCCACTATCCTAAACAATGACCAATGATTCGTTTTTGTCAAATATTTGAATATCGTTTTAGAATACCATTTATTACAGCAGAATTATGTTGTGAAAATGTAATAATGTTTCCCTTTTCATTTCAATGTGGACAGAACCAAACATTGTTCACAGTTAAGTGAGGTAGTCATTTGATATGTAATGGCAATGAATGATTCAATGACTAAGTGATTTTAAGTCGTTCTGACTGACTCTTTAAAAATAATAAATTTCACTATCACCATCGACTTATCAGACATCATGGCTTACACTTAAACACTGGTGCACACTCCAATGAGATGATTATATTGGTCAAAATTGAGTATGGACAAATACAATGTTATCACAACTGACACCAATGGCAGCTATCTTATTTGTCTCAAGTTTTTACTTTTAGTCACATCTGCAACCATTTTAGTTGCAGTTTAGAGTCCTACATTTGTTGGTTCAGTCACATTTACTGTTGTTTTGCTGGAAGAATCCAATCATTTCAATAGCAATCCATGTGATCTGCATGCAGATTTCTGCAGCTGCTTGGCTTGAAAGTGACTTTTGTGTGAGCTGTGCTTCATATATCACAACATTATTGCCAATAGATAATGGACCTTTTTTGCCTGCACTGTTTCACTGTGACCGCACCCAAACCCAGGCTTTTGCACTTCCAGCCACGTTTAAAAGGCAAGCACTGGCATGTAAGGATTAATAACTCAACTATCTGATGATGATTCTATGCAAAGCAGATGAATCAGGACAAAGCCAGAGCACTTCCCTAGAGTCGTCTGGCGTTCACCGCCATGAAAACGAATGAACGAACTTCTCCCTCAGTGCACACTGGTATTTAGTTCAGCAATATATGCATTCCTAATTAGTCCTAATATCGGTCTTAATGGATCCGCGCTGCCCCAAAACGGTCGTCTTGACCATGTCTTGCTGCATAAAATGCCAAACTGAGATTGGCGCTACAAAATAGATGGGGTTTTCCTCTAAATTATTCACATACACAAGTCTAGTGGGAACTCTGTTAGGTAATGTGACAGGAGCAATCTGACAAACTCTCACTCACAGATTGTCCTCCGTTGACCCAGTGGCGAGTATCTATAAGTCGCTATGCCAGACAGGCCTTATCGGCACTGCCATTCCCCTATTTGCCCCATTAAGTGCCGCCATGTGGGGACTCAGCTGGCAAACACACCTGCCTGTGGCTTCTTGAAGGTCAGTAGATCAAACGCAACCAAGCCTTGGAAGTTGTCCAGACCCCCTGGTTGTGCTTGGCAATAATCCTGTGTCTATGGATCAGCCAAACAGCTTTACAAGCCAAACTGAGCTGTGCCTATTGCTGGGTGTGAAGCTTGTATTCAGCTTCTCCATAAAAAGAAACTGATCTGATTGCTGAAAAAAAAAAAAAAAAAAGAAAAGTAGTTGAGGAGGAGAGATGCTTTTTGAGGAAATTCTCATCCTAAATCCTATTTAGACGAGACTAGTTTTCACAGAGGACGTCATAATTCAAACAATAAATTTTATGTTATGATGCTCTTTAATGTGGCATGACAGATCACTGATCAGTTCAAGCAGCAGGTCAAAGTGGAATGTAAAATTATCATCTGTACTAACATAAGTTAATTATAGTACAAAGAAGGTACACCAGAAGGTATACTGAAAGGAACAGTTCATCTTAAAATGTGTCATGTCTCATGTAATCGCGCAATTAGTGTTTTAATCGCGGAAAGACCCCAATAAAAGAGCTTGTAAACAATTTCACGTAATGTTACATATACATCACAGAGCCATTCAATGTCCATAGATGGTTAGCAAGAAAAATGAACTCTGGAGAGCAGCATTATGATAAACATGTGTATATCACATGATCATTATATTTCAAAAAGTATAATGCATTAAAACACATGGCAAAAAATTATTTCAGATGCAACAAGGAATCTGCAAATAGTATAACGCATTTTAACTTTATGAAAAGATGTGATGCATTATAATGTACATTATGAATACCTTTATAATGCATTATACATACAAGCTTTAATTTAAGGTTTTATGGCAGCCAGTGTTCAAATGTTTCTTAAGTTTTTGAGTGTTGATTATTATGGGTAACACTTTACAATAAGGTTTCACTAGTTAACATTAGTTACCTAGTTAAGATGAAGAAATAATGAACTGCACTTCTACAGCATTAGTTAATATATTAATTATAGTTAATAAAGTAAACCTTATTGTAAAGTGTTACCATTATGTGTCCAAATAAATAGCAGTTGAATGTAATGGTTTGGATCAATAGTTGAATTTTAACCTAATCTACCAACTGACAGGGCTTCTGAGAGAGATTTTGAGTTAAGAGAGATTATTTTATAATAATTGATGCAATGTGCGTCTTATATAAACTCACCTAAAGGATTATTAGGAACACCATACTAATACTGTGTTTGACCCCCTTTCCTAATAATCCTTTAGGTGAGTGTATATTGAAATGAATCAATATTGAATCAAATCAATATCAGAATCAAAAGCTCGGAATCGAATCATGGAATCTTTGTCAAAACCATGCCCTAAGTGATTAAAGTATGTTTTTACAACTTTATTTTGACCTCTGTTGAATGCCATGACTAAGACACATTTCTTATTTCACAGCCTGATTAACTTTCATTGTGGATTTAGACCTTTTGCCAACTTTCTGGGTAAAAAAAGTTGGTGGCTGAAGTACAGCTACCATCCCATCCAATATAAAAAAAGTGAATTAAAGATCCTGATCTAAATTAAACATTAATTGTATAAAGTCTATATAATGTTAAACATATTTCATATATTATAGTATAATATTCTTTAGCACTTATTTTGTGATGCACACATCCAGAGGTGGAAGAAATGAAAAAGAATGAAAATATCCTAAGTTAGTCTGATGAGTGTTTGAGAAAATGGTTTCGACATCTTGTAATTGCTACTATTATTTTCCTTTTACAAAGAAATAGTCAAATGATTATGGATGAAAGAAAGAGTGCCTCCATTTCATTGACGGATGAGCGTTATTTTTTAAATACCAAAAAAAAAAAAAAAAAAAAAAAAAAAAAAATAACAAAAAAAAATCTTTAAAGAATAATAAAAAAAGAAATCTTTAAATGTTATTAAATTGATGTAATAGTTTTTGATTTGCAACTGTTTTATTTCATAGACTTACCACTATATAAAATTCAATGAATGCTTTATAAAGAAATGCAGATAGAGTTTTGAGCATGTGATCTTCCATAACACCCACATCCAGAAAACAAGCACTCCCATCTTAGTAAAAAAAAACACAGGAATCACAATTCCATCTGATTCGGCACAATAAATCACAGTCGTTCTCTGTTAATAATTGTAACTCAAGCTCTGTTTTGAAAACTAATACCCTTCAAATACTATAGGCCCTAAATTTGTCACGTCTTGATATTCTATCCCCAGAAGCAGCTCACACTGTATCTCTCTTGCTCATTTTGGTCAGAAGTGTTATCCTCTAAGGAAGATAGACTGCTTCAACTCTGAAAGGTTCTTTCTCATGAGGGATATTTTTCTGATCCACTGCTGGAGCAGATCCGCTCCAGTCTTTTGTAGTGAATGTAATTCATAGAGCTGGGTATATCACTGCCACACAATATGCTATATATTGTGACGCATCTCGATATCATAATTAGATTGTGATGGAAACTGCAGCACTGCATTAGAGACACCCAACCTGGCTGTGAGAGAGTGTGAAACCGCACAGTGGAAATTGGGGACCACGTTGCTTATTCATTATGTATGTAACTGTAGGAAAATATGTGAGTGTACACATAAAAGAAATCAAAGCAATATATTTAAACAATATCATATTAAATATCACATTTGTCAGTCTAAGAAACAGTCAGTCAATATGAGGTCAATTCTCAAAAAAAACCTCTAAGTCATCCTAGAGTGAAATAAATCACCAAACTGAAAAATTGGGAACTGGGGTACTGGGAATTATTTTATTTGTTTATTTATTTACACAGCAAGCTGTACTGAAACACTGAAGCAACAACAATGTTAAAAATTCACTTTGAATAAATGTTGTCCCTGCTCTGTGTGATACTGGTTTACATTTGAAAAACAGAAAATGTATATGAAGTCCCTTAGCCTTTGCTTTATGTGTACAAATCAAATCAACAATATGCAAAACCTTTATAAATAAATTAGAAACTCTGTGTTTGTTGCCAACGCGAGCTTGGGGGATGGTGGAAGTAAAGACATAAAAATGTATGATTTTTTATTTTATTTTTAAACTTTATAATTGATTGCTCTTTAGACATTCTCTTGACTATAAGTAACTTTGCACCTACATGTCAACTAACTCTCATAGGGCCATATTTTAACGATCTGAAACACAAATATCAAACGTGGCACGCCAGGAGCGGTTCACAGCCGAAGAGACCAACGTTCTCGTCAGGGCCGTAAAAAGACAGAGAAGTGACATTGTATGGGGATTTGAGAAACTCACCCAAATTAGCTTCGGTTAAACAGGCGTATAATAATTTTGGTAAATGTGTAAGCTAGATTTATGCCTATTTTTTCACATCTTCATGGACACCACAATGATTTCCCTCATGTGGAATATTTTTCCTTGTAATTATGTATGGTTTGCAAAAATGTAAATTGGCCATGGGACAAGAAGTGGGAGTCAGACAGAATGTGTTATTTACTGCCGAGGGCCACTGGGGGCTTCAGGCTCCTGTGTAAGATTGGCAGCTGGTGATTAGTTTTAAAGTGAGTGCACTAACGTTCTCTTGTCATCAATCTCAACTGAGAAGTGTTGGGGGAAGGGAGACAGTGCTGCCCACAATGCAATAAATAAAAAGTGAAAAGGGTTTAAAGGTGCAATCAGTAATTTATTCCTCATTAAAAAAGTTTTACACACAGTACTTTTTAGATGTGTGCTAGGAACAAATGATGTCTACTTGTTTTATTTCACATGAAGCTGGTCGCCTCATTGTCGCCAATATTTTGGAGATCATATGACTATAGGGATGTGCATGAGTAGTATGTTTATGTTGTATATATCTGATCATATAGGATGCATTCGGTTGACATTAACCCCTCATTTTACCTGTGATATTACTCATATGGCAATGCACAAAATATTGACAATTCTTAAACGATAAAAAATTATTGACAATTTTTAAAAGATAAAAAAAAAAAAAAAAAAAAAGGAAAGATTTAGCTTTTTTTGATGGTCCCTTTTGAATATTCTGTTGATTATAAGTAACATTGCACCTACATGTCAACTAACTCTCATTTTAGTAGAGCATTAGTAGACTGGTAGGGTTAAGGTTAGATTAAGTTGACATGTAGTTACAAAGCTACTTATAGTAGAATGTCTGTTGGAGGACCATCACAATAAAGTGTCAGCAGATATTAAGCATACAGTCTATTAATACTTTAATGAGAGTTAGTTGACATGTAGTTACAAGGTTACTTATTGTCAATGTTCATAATGGATCATCAAAATAAAGTGTTACCGAAAAAAAAATATATATTGCTTTAGATGTTTCCTTTCCAAAAAAACATTAATGATATAGTATTATTATAATCATATTTTGTGAACAGTAGCTTATGTTTTATTTTAAAATCTTTAATCATTATGATGTGCAAAAAAAAATCAGTTACCTAATTCTATAACATTAAATTTAATTAAAAAAGGTGTGGTAAGACTTTCTATGAAGACCATGCTTATAATGAAGTATAGCCCCATTTATAAATAAGTTACTATTCTTTAAAGTCATACGGCTCGTATGTAAGATTGTGGCCAAAACTGGTACTGCAATCACTTTCAAATTACTGTAGAGCGGTGTATCCCGTCCCCCTCCCCCCTGACTCAAGGTTGCCAGATAGGGTGCAGGATCCAGCAGGAACGTATAGGCTGCTACGTAGCTGTGGTAACTAGAGCAGAGCTGGCAACCCCGATGCTGAAACACTACTGACTTTGTGATTGGTAGATAGGTTGAGGGTGGCGCTTCAGGCCAAAACACAAGATGACAACATCAACATCAGTTGAGGGCTGCAACTTCACTTTTTAAATGACAATATCCTGGCCGGACTACTGTTGTCAGTGATATAAGTATTTGAAATGAACATGATTTCTTAATGTCTAG
>FLSR01000535.1:0-19625 GCA_900092035.1 Leuciscus waleckii
GTCACATAGACCACTGCAGCCAACACAGCAGCGACTCCAGCAACAGCAGCAGAGGAAAACACAGCTGTAAGATTTGCATACAGCTCATCTGTCTTTCTGAGTAATGTTGAAACGTTTTAGCTTACATCAAGAGACAGCTAGTGTGAGGTGTGTCCCAGGTATGTGTCACACATATAGGTACATCTACTGAATAATCTACTTGGGGAAACACTGTACTGTTATTGTGTGCTGTCAATTTTTTTGGACAAATTGTATTTTGATGCTTTGGCAACATTGTTCTTGAACCTTTCATGCCAATAAAGCAATCTGAATTGAATGGAATTGACATTCTGTAGATAATTTGTCACTTTTTTTTTGTTGCTATTTTTATATCCTCATGACAAGTACTCTCCCCATTACAGGGGAGAAAACAAAGAACTAACCTTCATCACTGTTGAGATGTCGACAATTTCCTTGGAGGTCTTCTTGATCAAATTCTACCTCACTGTGACCACTATCATCTAGTTCAAGACACAAATTAACAAAAAAATAATTCTGCTCCAGAAAGAAAGAAAAAAGGTGCAGTTTTCAGTGATTGTGCTCAGCTGGTGCAGTGCATGAAAGGAAGGCAGTTGTGATAGAAGAGACGTAGGTGTGTACAATTATGCATGCATCCTTTATATTGCTACTTTCCCATCCTCTTCTACCGTCACTCTTCTACCAGGAAGTACGTTGGAGGAAGCAGGGAAAGGAAAAGTCGAAAAGTGATTGAGAGAAAAAAAAGAAGATAACAGACGTCTTTAACAGTCGTTAAATAATTATCAAAGTTTACATGCCAGCAGCCATATCACCCTATAGCCCAAGACTGGTTGCCCACTGAAGCTAAGCAGGGCTGAGCCTGGTCAGTACCTGGATGGGAGACTCCTGGGAAAACCAGGTTGCTGCTGGAGGAGGTGTTAGTGAGGCCAGCAGGGGGTGCTCACCCTGGGGTCTGTGTGGGTCCTAACGCCCCAGTATAGTGACGGGGACACTATACTGTCAAAGCACCGTCCTTCGGATGAGACGTTAAACCGAGGTCCTGACTCTCTGTGGTCATTAAAAACCTCAGGATGTCCTTCGATAAAGAGTAGGGGTGTAACCCTGGCCAAATTTGCCCCTTGTCCTCTGTCCATCATGGCCTCTTAATCATCCCCATATATATACTAATTGGCTTCATCACTGTCTCCTCTCCACCAGTAAGCTGGTGTGTGGTGGGCGTTCTGGCGCAATATGGCTGCCTTCGCATCATCCAGGTGGTGCTGCACATTGGTGGTGGTTGAGGAGATTCCCCCTTCCATGTAAAGCGCTTTGAGGTCCCAGAAAAAGCACTATATAAATGTAACGAATTATTATTATTATTACACTACTACAGATGAAGTGGCCTATGAAGTTGCCGGTCTAGGCATATTTAGATAATCAAAATCAGTTACAGAACTTCACTCTGCAACAGCATGGTAATCCAATTACCAAACTTTACAAGTTTAATAGTAGAGGAGTGTGAATGCTTTTCAAATTTAATATCAATCTACCCAATTCACTTCAAGATATCAAACTGGCATTAGTTACTTATTGTGGCCTTGTTATGGTGACACCAAAATTGACATTGCTTACTCTTGATAGCATAGTGCACTCCAAACAAATTCATGCTAAATGGATGTTACTTTTGAAAGTGTTGCACTGTCAACAGGGCAACAAGGGAAGAGTTCATGAAAATCCATTACCAGTAGCCTATTGCGATACATCTGCAAGATATGCATGAATAACTACTTTAAAAGAGGTAAGAATTGGTTGATTAATAAATGAATACCTGAGTATAACAGTGAATGACAAAGTACAAAAGAATAGTTAAAATAATTAAAAGTTAAAAGAATACCTGTCACACAATCTTCAAATGTCTTATTTTTTCTTCTTCTTTTTGCTTCCAGTGCCCCTTCTTCAGTTTCTGTACTACTCGTGAAGTCGCAGTTATCACATTCTTTAAAGTCATCTACAAATCATAAATAATAATTAACACAGGCAAAGCAAAAAGCTACTTCCATATGACAAAAGGCACATAATAGATGTGACATGTAAGTGTACCCACCAGATCTCATCTTCTCTTTCAGAAGAGGAAACTTTCTCCAACCCTCAGATGGTTTGCGGCGTTCCTTCAAATGTCTTGTTGCATTTACAATATTTGGCCAGAACAGTAACATGTTCTCTGTGTCTACCCAGCTGTCTGGCACCGTCCCTTCTTCTTGCCTTTTCCTTTCTTGCCACACTGCCCTAACCCAAGCCATCCTGAAACAAAGCATATTGAAATAAATTAAAACATTAACTTTAAAACATTAATAAATTAATACAAATAATATAGAGACAATTCCAAATTAACTACATGTTTCATCATATATTAACTACTCAGTGGTGGATGCTTTAAATGCATCAAATTCATAAAAGTACTATTGCTGAGGGAAAAAATATTTCCATTACAGTTTCTCATGAACAGGCTCATCTGTGGCACATCATTATAATATCCAGGCACATGCCATAAAATCAAAACAGTAACTTTACATTTAAATAAAAATATATAAAACTAGCCAGCAATCAAAGTTTGTTCAAGCACAGTGGAAACACTGGCAAAAACATATACAAACAATAGGCTTTAACAATAGGTTAAAACATATGGTAACAACATTACATCACAATTTCACTAGTGTGTATGTACTAACAAGCACTATATTTCTGATGCAGATGCCATAAAGGGCCATTATAGGCACTGGAGTAAAGGTCATGTGGTCACTAAAATTAACCAACCTGTGATATATAGGCTCCTGCTTCCCAGCAAAGCAAATACACTAGTAATTTTATAATCGAACCATTTAAATGTTATACCCGTACCCTCCCCCTGCCCTAAACCCAGTGGTTCTCAAACTTTTTCTTGTCAAGGAGCCCTAAACTGACACAAATTAGACCACGGACCCACATTTGATAAGATTTTGTCCCAGCATTGCTCACGTGGTAGGATTTTGTCTTTTGGATGTTTTATTCCAGAAAGTGTGTGAAATCCATGGCCAAAATAGTAATTCGTTTGGTCACTATGTCACTTATGGATGGACTTATAATGAAAATAAATGATTACCCTTTTTGCTGGGGACCCCCTGGAAGACCCTTAAGGACCCCTGGGGGTCCCCAGACCCCACTTTCAGAACCACTGCCCTAACCTAGTCCCAAAGAGGAACAAGGGGGGAAACCCAATGCACCACAGCACAAAGTTACAGAGGAAACATGGTTGAATAGTATGCTTAAATAATGTGCCCATACATTTTTGACTGTGGCCCTAAAAACCTTAATGAAGTAAGATAAAAACAACAATGTTGAGTTTTGGGAAACAAAGCCATTAAGCTGTATAACACCCTAAGTTATTAAACACAGGGAAAGCTAATATTTAATATTTCACAATGAAGTTCTTGAAAAAACTATAGTGAACTCACTGTAGTATTACTACAACAGACTAATT
Source organism: Leuciscus waleckii (assembly GCA_900092035.1). Classification (NCBI taxonomy): domain Eukaryota; kingdom Metazoa; phylum Chordata; class Actinopteri; order Cypriniformes; family Leuciscidae; genus Leuciscus; species Leuciscus waleckii. The sequence goes on from FLSR01000535.1 coordinate 3,515, forward strand.
AATAATCACCCTTTTTTAGTCTTTGCGCTCCATGCTGTGCAATAAAGGCAAAGCACATATCCAGTTTGATAGGGGAGACAAGCCAATTTACGGTTAATTTCTTTAACTTCAAGCAGCCTGCGACGTTTCCGGATTCTCTCCAAGTTTCTGACGAACACAATGTTAATAAGCTTGGAGTCACAAGGCGCAGTAAAAAAGCTCTCCAGGCTTTTTTGTGATATGATGTCACACAACAAACTGCCATCACGTTTTTCTTTCACAAAGGCAAAGTCTTCATTGTGCAAGAGGAAACATCCATTTCTCTTCTTCACTGAAACAAAATGCCAACTTTTGTTTGCCATCTTCTTTCTGTGGCTTTCTACCCTCTCATGTTCCAAACGTCTCTTTGCCTCTTGACTGATGGGATTCTTGGCATTTCTCACAAATTTCTTCAGAATTTGCAGATAGTTCTCAAACGGAAATGCAGATATGTCATTGAGAGAACACTGGAAATGTCTCGAGTCATCTGACAGATGTTTCAAACTATGAACATTATACACCAAAAACTGTGCGGTGTATATATGCTTACATTTGTCAACAAAATAGCTTAAAAGTTGTCTAGCGTAGTCCATGTAAGCACCACGCTTTCTCTCACATGAGTCCAAAGATTGATACAGCTACTGTTAGGCAAAGAAAGTGTTCATATACATTCCTGTGCAACACCTTTTTCAAAACAACAGGTCCAGTGTATAGAAGGAATTGCCGAAGCTCTGTGGCTTTCCAGCATTCAATCCCAAAGTAAATACTGTCCACCACACTTGTCCTCTGTGTGGATTTGGTGAGGTGTTTTCAATAATGTCCTAGAATCCTTTGGTAATTCTAAACCTTCATCCTTCAAGATACCAAGCAATTCATCAATTTGGCTTCTTCCACATTTACTTCTTGTAGCCCAGGAAGCAAGCTTTTCTTGCAAGGTTACCTCTTCTGCTGTACCGTACATCCGCCTTGGCCGTACAGCAGCTTCATTGTGCAAGAGGAAACATCCATTTCTCTTCTTCACTGAAACAAAATGCCAACTTTTGTTTGCCATCTTCTTTCTGTGGCTTTCTGCCCTCTCATGTTCCAAACGTCTCTTTGCCTCTTGACTGATGGGATTCTTGGCATTTCTCACAAATTTCTTCAGAATTTGCAGATAGTTCTCAAACGGAAATGCAGATATGTCATTGAGAGAACACTGGAAATGTCTCGAGTCATCTGACAGATGTTTCAAACTATGAACATTATACACCAAAAACTGTGCGGTGTATATATGCTTACATTTGTCAACAAAATAGCTTAAAAGTTGTCTAGCGTAGTCCATGTAAGCACCACGCTTTCTCTCACATGAGTCCAAAAGGATTGATACAGCTACTGTTAGGCAAAGAAAGTGTTCATATACATTCCTGTGCAACACCTTTTTCAAAACAACAGGTCCAGTGTATAGAAGGAATTGCCGAAGCTCTGTGGCTTTCCACCGATCTAATTCTGCTAGGGGTCTTGGTTGGCAAGCAAATTCACTAGGCAGTTTCCCAGATAAAGACACAAGAAGAGTTGAAATCTCCCCTACTTTTCTTTGTGACATTCTACATTAAGGTGGTCCTTTTTTTTTAAAAGCACAGCAGTCTTTTAACAACTCCAAGACATATAGAGCATATAGTCCAAAGGAAAACCTGTGACACATCTTATTCCTACATTCGGTAATGGGGAAACTCCAACCTGATGATCAACATAAAGTCCATTGGAGAAATCTCTATCAGTTCTTAATGGGTACTCTCCCAGGAACACAACTCTTCTGTTCTTATATTCTCCCCTAATTGTGCATCTTTCACAACAGTGATATCCGGTGTGTCCTTTTATACATTTTAAGAATGCTCGAGCTGGAGCGTCACAAAAAAAGGCTTTAATGCGCACATGGATTCCTTTGCCATTCACAGTTAATTGCTTTCTCAGTAGTTCTGTGTATTCAGCTAAAAAGTCTTCAAGAAAATGTTAGGTTTAGATGTACCATAAAAAAGTGCAACTATAAATGGTTCAAAGTCACTGAAACGACAGACAATTGGCCAAAACTGGGCATTTGTAGACTTAAAAAGAGGAACTCCATCAATGTTCACTAATAGGTCCACAGATTTCGCTGTTTTCCAAATCCGAATTCGCTTTCCAAAAATGTGCTGTTCTGGTCAAGAATTTTGACAATAGAGCATTCAATCCCAAAGTAAACATACTGTCCACCACACTTGTCCTCTGTGTGGATTTGGCGAGGTGTTTTCAATAATGTCCTAGAATCCTTTGGTAAGTCTAAACCTTCATCCTTCAAGATACCAAGCAATTCATCAATTTGGCTTCTTCCACATTTACTTCTTGTAGCCCAGGAAGCAAGCTTTTCTTGCAAGGTTACCTCGTCTTCTTTTGCAGATTCTATGACTTCTTCAGAATCAGTTGACACAAGTAGTAATAACCCTACGGCAAGTGTCAAAATTTGATTGATGGCTTATGTGAACAGAACTCTGCTTGAATGAGGCTCTAGATCAAGTGTGTCACACACAGAAAAGTGAAGCCAAAACATTTTGCGTCAGTCCGAATGGAACGCGAGCCAAATACATAAAAATAAAAATAAAACGAATTATACCTTACAGATGATTTCTGTAATTTTGGGTACTTCTCATCACACTGGCATATGCTCAAGTGTTTGTTTTTCCCAGAAGTTTGGTTTTAGTTAGTTATTTAATGCTATAAAAATGGGTGTAATGTCATGATTGACAGCTATGCTTGCGATTGCAGGAGTGGGAGTATCGGGCAGGTTCTGGCTCCATCTCAGGATCACTACAGCTCAGACTCTGGCTTCAAATGATGTAACAGTGCACAAATGTCAACCGCCATTTCTGGGATATTTTGGCTTTTCTATGGTCTGGATCCTTCCAGAAAGTTAAACGTGTCTCACTCTTTGCCAGGTATGTCTTGTGGATCAATCCTGGAAGCACGTGACCGTCCTCAATGTTGAAGTTGTCATGTGGTCCAAAAACATTGGTGGGGATGACTGCTGTGTATCTCCGACCATACTTCTCAAAGCACGACCTAATGGACAAACACACAATGATTTGTTTCTTTCATTTATGAAAGCTATTAACAACCATTTCGACCCCAAATCAAATAATGATGCATTTATTTTGACATTATTTTCATGAAATCACACACATTATCACAAATTCTCACCACTGTGATAAAATAATAATTCATTATATACTTCGAAAATACTTTTTTTCAAAATGTGACAGACATGCTTTCATGTGATACACCCAAGAAAATCTCATAACCAATGAACTTTGACACTGACCTGTTGTGGACATCAATCATGCGTTTGGCGTAGGCATAACCGAAATTAGACTCATGTGGCGGACCGTTGTGGATCTGAAACAGAGCGAGAGAAAAACACGTCTGTATACATGACAAAAAATATAGGACAGTACCAAACAAAAAGTGTCTAATCATCATCTCCCTCAAATCATAACACAATTCGAGTGGATGATCTTGTAGAAAATAAACTTGGAGCCCTCCCTAGCTCTACAGCGCCCCAAAGTTTTCCAATGTAAATCTGTGGTGAAAAATGGAACTGCAGGTCTCTCTAATTGAGAGCCTTTGGGGAATTTGTGGCAGTCTGAAGCTTCAGACCAAGACTATATCAATCCGCTTCAGTTATGTGAATATTCTGCATCAGGTCAGTAACTAGACTTGTCTGTTCTTCGAATCAAATTTTTTGAAAGTTTAAACGTGCTAATGTTAATAGCCTTTATATATAGCCTTTACTTACAATATATTCTGTTGTGTTTGTTTTATGTTTGTTCTGAGAATAGAAATACAAAGTTCTGTAATGAAACTCTAGATAGTGCAGGCTAATATGTCCTTAAATCAAACTCTTGCAATCACATCATTATCTATATGGCACAGCTGATTTGTTCCTGCTGTATCAGTAGCCAATGAGCTCACTGTTCAAACTTCAAAATACTTGGTTAGTATTTGCCTCAGCAGTGCAGCGCTCTTTCAGAAACCCTACACCTTTCTCAGCTCCACCTGTATAGATCAGCTACGGGTAATTCATGTAATGAATTCGTGTAATGTTTCATCACCGGACTCGCGCTCGGATTCATATGGTAAAATCGACGTCATTGTTACTGTCTTTACAGCTCAATCGCTGAGCTTAAGGAAGCCTTGGACAGCGCTGCGTTCAGTTATGGTAATAGGGATGTAGCTTCCTACAGGAGCTGTACGCGGTAGACCAATCACAACAGACTGGGCCGTCTGGCCAATCAGAGCAGGGCAGCTTTCGGAAAGGATGGATTTAGAGAGACTGATTCATCTGAGTCATTTGAGAATCATTGAAAAATGTGGTGATGTGCAATGTATATTATGAGAAAATGAAACTGTTTTTTGACTTTTGATGCATGTAAACCTGTTGTAGGAGACCTCTAAAACAAAATTAGGAACTATAATAGGGGAACTTTAAACTCTGTATACACTATGAATAAAAGTCAATATAGTGTTATCTCATGTACTGTATTTAAGACATCACTGAACCCAAACCTTCTGAAGCACAGACAGAAACACAATAATGGTGAGTATGTAAATAACCAAGAAGGTCACATCTATGATTCTTGCCACTCTGGTCCAGGACAGCTTCTTTCGTTGGTTTCGTCGAGTTGCAGCGCAACACTCAGTGAGGATCTGCTTCAGACGGTTTAGGGTATAAGACTCTTCATTCTGATCTTTAACTGAGCGTATCTCACTACTCTACCCTGCCAGTACATACAAAGATAGATCAAAGTGACATTACGTTAACCAACCATTCAGAAACGTCCTGTTCAAGCCTTAATTGTCGAACTTCTTCGGGGCCATCATCTTGTTCCGGGTCCTATTCCGGTTCAATTGAGACGGTGCACTGTGTCCTCAGAGACTCCTGCAGAAACTGCCGCAAAGACCCAGAATCTGCCCTACCTAAATTTACGGTCAGGAGCCGCTACTGAACTTGACCCACTGGATTCTAATGATTCAGCAGAGGAAGTCTGAGTTACAGTAGGCTATGTTTTCATATGACAATGAATCATAGAAGGAAAATTGATCATGTTATAAGCCCTAAAAAGAAATGCTAAATATAAACCATCCCAACATCTGCCAATTAAAGTTGCATTCTGAAAAAAAGGTGCATATCTGTCTTGGTACCCTTTCAAAAGGTATACCTTTGTACCTAAAGAGTGCATATTAGTACCTCAAAGGTACATATTGGTACAAAACAATTACATATTGGTAAATGGTACATATTATAACCTTTTTTAAAGGGAACTATTATGGCCCTTTTCACAAGATGTAATATAAGTCTCTGTTGTCCCCAGAATGTGTCTGTAAAATTTCAGCTCAAAATACTGATAATAGATTATCATAGCTTGTCCAAATTGTCCCTCTTTGGGTGAGAGCAAAAACATGCTGTTTTCGTGTGTGTCTCTTTAAATGCAAATTACCTGCAGCTCTCCGCCCCCTTTCCAGAAGAGGGAGTGGCCTTAACAGCTCGTGCCGATCCTACAGCTATAACACATCAGGAGAAGCAATATGACTGACAACGTCAATACAGGTGTTCAGCCCTATATGTATGACCCTGAGTTGGAAATAGATGTAGGAGAGACTCTGGCAGTAACAACAACTTTGAGAATAATAGTTGTGTAACAACACTATGCAGCTCTGAAGAGTCTGTCTGGCAACCAACATCCCAAACAACTTTTTAGCTAAACCTGCTTTGTATTGACCCTTGCTTACAAAGCAGTCTAGTGTCAAATGATTAGCGCAGACATGAACGATTTTAGGTAACTTGAGGGGCACATTCCCATCATAAACAAATTTAATTCACTGCGTCTTCAGTGGCTCAGTTGCCGGGAGTAAATGCTCACTCTTGCATCAACAACAACCACCTGGCTTTCTTAATAGGAAACTGAGACATTTTTCGTATCACTACAGCTACTCCAGCGCATAGAAAATGGCAGATTGTGTACAGCCCACTGTGGGCGGGTCTATGCTAATAGGGCAGAGTCTGTCAGCAGTCATGGGTGGGGCCTAGGCATTTTGTGACATCACAAAAGGTAGAATCTGCAAATGGATTGTTTTGAGACACTGCTTATGATTTATGGGGATTAAATGAGTTGGTGGATTTTTACCATTATAGGGTGGTTGTTTACACACTGCTGACGCACATTTATGTTCAAAGTGAATTTTGCTTAATTGGGTCCCCCTTAAAGGGCGGCAGTGACTGCTTTTGTAACGGTTATTCAAAGAGAGAGTGTGTGTGTGTGTGTGTGTGTGTGTGTGTGTGTGTGTGTGTGTGTGTGTGAGAGAGAGTTTACCATGGTCTCATCTATCGGGTAGGTGGTTTTATCTGGGAAAATACACGTGGACAGGCAAGAAACGACCTTCACCACCCCGAACTCATGAGCCGTCTGCAGCACGTTGTCATTGACAAATACATTATTCCTCTGAAAACAACAAACAAATACAGTCAATTTACAGTTCACTTATTCAACAGTGATATTTCCAAGCTTTTATTACATATTTCCAATGTTATTTAATAATAATTATTAATAATTACCCAGAAGTCCAGGTTCTGTCTCATATTTTTGTAGAGCCCGCCCACCATGGCGGCCAAATGAATAACGTGTGTCGGACGATGTTTCTGGAAGACTGATCTCGTCTCTTCAGGGCTCCTGAAACGGCACATGTAAAAATGCAGTTATCATACAATACAAATAGACAATAAGCAATTAAATAAAAGCTTTCTAAAATCCAGAGAAACATAAATGAATTTATACACTGGCAGTATGGCAATTTTTCTATTTTGTGAATACCACAATGTATAAATAACCATGGGCATGGCTAACTCAAGTTCCATGTGTAGGGATGTTTGATATGACGATATGAATTGTGTATCGATAAAGATAATGCTAGATTGTTAATAAAGCTATCCGCGTAGGAAGCAAGAAATGACAAGGAGGCAGCCTCTCGCAATGCAAAGTCAATGGAGACGGTTTGATTGTTTTCCCCCTGGGTGTGGGCGTGGCCTAAATGCGCTCTGTCTCTATACCAGTCTTTCATTTGAAAGTCACATTTCTAGCACCTGTAAAACAGCATTTTTCCATCTTAAAAATATATCTAAATTATGACATAAGCTCTCAAATACAATTGCAGAAAGGTTAGTTCATAAGCTCAAGGCTAGTATATTGGATTACTGGTGGTTGACTGCACGCTTAATAAACAAACTCCAGCTGGTCCAAAACGCAGCAGCTCGAGTTCTTACCAGAACCAGGAAGTATGATCATATTAGCCCAGTTCTGTCAACACTGCATTGGCTCCCTATTAAACATTGTATACATTTTAAAATCTTGCTTATTACTTACAAAGCACTAAATGGTTTATCTCCCTAGTTACTAGGGCAAGCTCTTAACACATTATAGTCCTTCACGTCTATTGCAATCTCAAAATTCTGGCCAGTTGATAATAATACCTAGAATATCAAAATCAACTGCGTGCGGTAGATCCTTCTCCTATTTAGCACCTAAACTCTGGAACAGTCTTCCTAACTTCGTTCGGGAAGCAGACACACTCTGTCAGTTTAAATCTAGACTAAACACATCTTTTTAACCTGGCTTACACATAACACATTATCAATTTCTATTACTCAGATCAGTTAAATGATTGTTAGACTGCATAAATCAGGTCAACCGGTACTAGGAACACTTACTACAACACCCGATGTACTTGTTACATCGTAAGAAGAATGACATCTACGCTAATATTAGTCTCCCTGTTTATCCTGACGTTACCTTAGTCATCCATATCCGGGCCGTATCCAGACCAGATGGTGGACCTGTGCAATATGACAACAACGCAGCCCTGAATGTCAGCAGAGACCGTGTCAACTAGACAATCCCCTTTGAAGATCTCGTCGACACGACAGCCATCTGCACAGATCCTCAACAAAGACCACAAGAACCAAGTCCTCATACAGACCTATGACCAACTTCGTCTCCATACTGGCGTGAAGAATCTGATCTTCAAGCAAATGGAACTGGATAAAAAAAAAATGTGAATGCTCCCGGTCCACAATCTAACTTCTGACCTGTAATCTGTGGTCTAGTCTACGTGATACGCAGGTATACGCCATATACCCACAAGGAAAGGCCAAGGATTTCCGTCTACCCACTTAAAAAATCGTGAGGATACGTAACAACTTCGTTTTGTGTCAGAACTTTCCTCTTTTATCATAAACTCACCCCGTCTGTGTTTGCGAAGCGACACGGATCGAATCGCGGAATCCATTCACAAATGAAACTTGGCCATTTTTAATGAATAAATCAAAAGTAGGGCTGTACAATGAATCAAATCTCGATAGGGACTAGTGTCTGTGAATATTAAAGTTCAAAGAGACTGCGATTGTTCTACGCGTCTCTGGGAATGAGCGCTCAATGTGTGCTCCACTACACACACACTGAAGCATGCGTGACGCTCGTGGTGTTTTCAGCATTTCACTGTATTGAGACATGATGTAGAATACACATGTGCACTTCATCGCAGAGCTGCTATGAGAGAATTCACTTCACAAGAATGTCACCATTTCATTTGATAAAACTATCGTCATTCATTTGTATCATATACAGACAGAAACTGTAATGTCTTTACGACAAGACAATGTCAAAATAAAAGTTGGTATACTCACTACAAAAAGCTAGACTACACCACTGCCTGTAATACTGCCTGAATCATAATCATACTCTGTTCGTTCGTTGGTCAGAGGAAATCTGGACCCCCAACTGAGAAAGTATGCCATAATATATGATATGATTGTGTTGTTTAAGTGGTGTGACGTCTCATGAGTGTTTGTTCAGGATCTCTTACATGAGATTGGCATCTTTGGATGAGAGGAATATCCATTCTTCTCCTTCTCTCGCTTCACCCTCTTTCACCACTCGCTCTATCGCTCGTCCCACCAGTCCACTGCCACCCGTCACCAACACACGCATCGGCCCGTCCATCTGAAAGAGAGAGAGAGATAAGGATTGAAGAACACTTCAGGGGTTAACTAATGTGTAAAAACAGGAACTACTGTAAATAATCAAGTATCTAGTATCAAGTATTTGAAGAAAAAATTCGAGCCAGACCACAACAAATCTCATGCAGTATCTATGTTACACATCTATGTAGTCTTCTAAGTGTGTTCAGAGATAATGACCAAGACAAAGACTACAAGTGATGGTTGACCAATAGTGGGGAACTAAATAGAAAAGAGCAGAAACAAGCACATCTGTAGTTGTAGTAATTCTCTTTCAGCAGAATTCCTTAGTGCAGCGACACACCTTTTATTATATGAGTGCACTATTTGGATTCAGTCTCTTTTAGCTGTTTTTTTTCCCAGCTAACTGGGAACATTCTCAGAACTTTTACTAACTCAAAGTCCCTTTAACAAAAGTCATTTCACTCGGCGGCCATCTTTGAAACGCCTCTCGGGCATGCAAGTGCAGCTCCTATCTTTTTGAATCGGAAAACATCAAATTCTCCAAAACTGGTTGCCAATCTTAGGGTTAAATTTCATAGTTGAAATCACCAATAAAATCTGACGACAACTTTCTCATACATTTTGTTTCTAAACGCTCGAATCATGACAGAAAACGAAGCGCGAGTCTGACTGTTTCCAGAACCAGAGCTTCTAACGGCAGCTACAGTGACTTTACCAATCGGCGATTGGCTCTTATTTAGAAGGCGGGACTTATTCCGCCATATTCCAATCTCCCATATTGAGCGTTGCACTTTTCCCCATTCAAAACTATTTGAGTAACGCATCTTGTGTTATTCTGTAGTCTTTGCTAACGTTCTGGAAAGGTTCTCTCAAAGTAATGAGCAAAGGTTATTTCAGTAACATTAATAGGATGTTTGTCAAAGTTATCTGATCTTTAAAAATTTTCTCAAAACGTCAGCACAAAAACATTATCTTTTGTGGATGGACACATAAATAGGAAAAAAAGGGTTTCAAAACATAAAAAAAATAGACGTTTTGAACATTCAGAGAACACAACTTTTCATAACTTCATGGAAATGTTAACAAAACATTCTTAGAACATATGTCTGTTAGCTGGATTGACACGCAAGTTCCCAAATGTGCATGAAAACTAAAAACAGGCACTTTCAATGCTTTCATTATTAAGTTATTAACTCTATTATTGAACAAGCTCTTCTCAATAGGCTACATTTGTTATTGTACAAACTGCTTATGATTATGCTTTTTTGGCATTTTATAGTTTTCAATCCTAAATGTTTTTTCAACAATCTTGTAAGTTATGTCCAATGAAGATTAAGAAAAATGTATGCATCACAAGATAAAACTAAATTGTAGTAAACTACTACTGATGTATATTATTTTGTTTCTGTGATTAACAATTTAATTATTATTATTATTATTACTATTATTTGTTATTCACATCATCCAATGACATTTATTAATAATATATTCATAACTTCACATCATTAAATGTATAAAACTTGGTAGTCGGACTCGGACAGCCACCTTGACCAGAAAGACCATTTTCACTACAGCTGAACAGTGAAAAGCGAAAATGTTTTGCCTTTAGCCCTTTAACCCCATATGGGACTCATCTGATACATTACATTTCCTAATCCATCCCATAAAAGCACAACAGTATTTTTCTAAATAGTTTATTTTATCTTAGTAAAATATTTTTTTTGTTATTTTTTTGTCTCCACAGCTCACAATGAATTACACCGGTGAAACCGGTATACCTTATAAGGTAAAGCAAGTTTATCCACTGACACTCTGGCACAGGCGGTTGGAAAATAAGTTGGAAGTATCTAATGATTCTAATCACACCAGTTTTCAGGCTTTGTTAAACAAAACTCAAAATACTGAACTGAACGACCACGACCACGGAACTATAAGGCCAGCGACACACTGGCTGCCTGCGTGGCGTGTCCGTTTTTATTCCGGCTCCCATGTTAACAGGTTAGAGCTTGCACACTGCCTAGCGTGATATGCATGCTAGAAATAGAACCGACGCCTATTATTCACGCGACACGCAAGCGTGTTGGAAGCGTTTCCAGGCAAAATAGAATGGGAAAAGATGTTTGTATGTCATTTTGACATGAATACATATTAATAAATGACATTTTGATGTTTGAAAGTTTAGGTTTTGACATAAATGCAGATATAAATGTAATTGAAAAAATATGATCGATTTTCAAATATTGCACCTGTCAATACAGAACGAAATATTCTGTAGCCTATTTTGCCGTCAACACTGCCGACGTTGTCTTTGCTGCTATATATTTAAGTTTAACATTAACTATATAGGCATCAAACAGAAACTGATCACAGTCAAAAGTAAACTAATTCAAAATTGAACATACACGTGACGCACTCCTTGTAAAGTTAACCCATTACGGTTGAGGTATCAATATGACCAAAAAACACAATATACAGTCAAAAAATACAATGAATTTGAAAAACTTCTTTTGAGCTTAAAAAAAAAAAAAGAATTCTACAGCTTAAACAACTGCTAATCGAACAAACCTTCACATCTGATGAATTGTGTATTAGATTGTGTATTAATTCTCTTAATAACTAATAAATTACCTGCTCTCTGGCTGTCGCTCTGTGAGTTCTGAAGTAATGTTAAAAAGTATTAGTTTATGTACTTACACACACCTACCAGGGGCGGAGCCAGACATTGTGAACATTCAGGGCTTAGCCCAAATGTAGTTTGTCCATGGACTGACTTAAAAGGAACCCCTGCCCCGTAAGAAAATGTTGTATGTTTTTAAGGTTAAATGCATCAATCTGGTGCACTTTGAGCCTCAAAAATAAGAGTTTCAACCCATGACATGTACAGTGTGCAAACTGAACAAAGAAAAAGCATTGACCTGTACCTGGACATTAAAGAGGGCTCAAACATCTTTTTAGTTGTGATATAGAGTCTCCGTCTACATTAGCTTACGTTGACACTGATGTTTTAGGATGCCAAACAATTATTACATTAATATAATAATTATTTATGTAATATATTCCTATGACTGTAATATCCAAACAGCCGATTGTAAAACAAATGGACTGTAAAATAAATAAATGAATAATTCATAACTATATTTTACTTTAAACTACAGTATATGGAAATCACAATACTTTTGTCCTAGTTTCTTCTTGTAACGAAACAGGGAAATCAAGGAAGGCAGACAGAGATGAGGATCCAAGTGCAGTGGAGTTTAATGAAACGAACAAACAATAATGAACATAAAGCTGGAACAAACTAATACTTGATCAGATAGAGACGGATCATAGAGGCGACGCAGATAGAGCAGGTGGCCAGGGCAGAGCAGGTAGAGCGGGTGGCCAGGGCGGATCAGATAGAGCGGGTGGCCAGGGCGGATCAGATAGAGCGGGTGGCCAGGGCGGATCAGATAGAGCGGGTGGCCAGGGCGGATCAGATAGAGCGGGTGGCCAGGGCGGATCAGATAGAGCGGGTGGCCAGGGCGGATCAGATAGAGCGGGTGGCCAGGGCGGATCAGATAGAGCGGGTGGCCAGGGCGGATCAGATAGAGCGGGTGGCCAGGGCGGATCAGATAGAGCGGGTGGCCAGGGCGGATCAGATAGAGCGGGTGGCCAGGGCGGATCAGATAGAGCGGGTGGCCAGGGCGGATCAGATAGAGCGGGTGGCCAGGGCGGATCAGATAGAGCGGGTGGCCAGGGCGGATCAGATAGAGCGGGTGGCCAGGGCGGATCAGATAGAGCGGGTGGCCAGGGCGGATCAGATAGAGCGGGTGGCCAGGGCGGATCAGATAGAGCGGGTGGCCAGGGCGGATCAGATAGAGCGGGTGGCCAGGGCGGATCAGATAGAGCGGGTGGCCAGGGCGGATCAGATAGAGCGGGTGGCCAGGGCGGATCAGATAGAGCGGGTGGCCAGGGCGGATCAGATAGAGCGGGTGGCCAGGGCGGATCAGATAGAGCGGGTGGCCAGGGCGGATCAGATAGAGCGGGTGGCCAGGGCGGATCAGATAGAGCGGGTGGCCAGGGCGGATCAGATAGAGCGGGTGGCCAGGGCGGATCAGATAGAGCGGGTGGCCAGGGCGGATCAGATAGAGCGGGTGGCCAGGGCGGATCAGATAGAGCGGGTGGCCAGGGCGGATCAGATAGAGCGGGTGGCCAGGGCGGATCAGATAGAGCGGGTGGCCAGGGCGGATCAGATAGAGCGGGTGGCCAGGGCGGATCAGATAGAGCGCAAACAAACAAACAAACAATAATGACCATAAAGCTGGAACAAAATAACACTGGGGAAACAAGGACCACAAGGAACAGCCAATATCTACATCTAACAACGACTGACAAAGTAACAAGGGAAACAGTAGGGCTTATATACACACCAGGGAAACAATGTTAACAAGCTAACAAGGGGTGGCTAATAGGAAACACCTGGGGAAAACTAATCAACAAGAAAAACTACAAAGGACTACAAAATATGGCACAGAACAGGAAATAAGTCCACACAAGAGCTGAGTCATGACACTTCACTTGCAAGAGATAAACCCTTGAGCTTTCATTTTGGAGAAAACTAACACTAGATCACCAGCTGATCGCGTGAGCAAAGTGCGCACTTCTCTTTAAAACAGGCAGCACAAACAGACTGCCTATAAACTGAATTAAATCACTGTCTTTTGCTGTTTTATAAAGGCAAAGCCATAACACGGTTTTGATTTTAGTTTGTTGGCAAAATACAACATTAGAGACCTTTTATAGGCTATAAGTTTTAGATTTTCGGTTCATTATGAAACAGTGGTGGCACAGGGTCATTAATGGGAAACACTGAATGAATGTTTAAGCTTATAAATGTGCTAAAGTTGAGTCATATTATATCATAAATCATAACAAAAACCCTTCAACCGGACAGACTGTGTGCGTGAACTCGCTGTCAGAGAGAAAAGAGAGAGAAAGCGCTGCCGGTGTCATGACAAATGGGGCCCTCCCTCGAAATCGGTCTCCCCAAAACTGTCAGTTAATGATTATCCTAATTATATACGAATTATATTAATGTAAATACGCATATCTTACTAAATAATGTGTACGAAAACACATTAGTGCATAATAAAACCAATTGAACGTAATTTCTTACACATGATTAACTGCGCATTAATAAATAAATAATAATAATAGCTATGCTAGTATATAAATGAACTAATACAGACATAAGTTAGTCGTAGTCTATAGACACCTGAAACAGGTAAAGCAAGTTTGACATGACCTCTGACACTCCCTGTAGAGTCAAACCATCACTGTTGAAGTATCAATATGACCCAAAAACACAATAACATACTGACAAAAATATACATCTTAAATGCCTTATAATACTTTTCATCAATGAATGTCTGATGAGACCATCATTTATGAAATTACATCTGATGAACCGTGTATTAGATTGTGTTACTAATGCATTACTTGCTCTGTGAGTTATGAGGAAATGGTAAATAACTTTTCCAGCTTATTGGTTTATGTTACACACACACACCTACGTTTAAGGACAGTGTTCTCAAATATTCAGTGTTTAATATTTCCGATTACACTGGGCGTATAGCTTACATGCATATTATCCTGTTTATTTTTAAAAACTGGTGGAGCAAGACCATTTAAGATCTAAGAAACAAGTAGGCCTACTAAATCAACAAATTGAATAAAATGTTCCCAACTCAAAAAAGAAAACTGTTAAAACACTACAATGATGAAAACTATTTGGCATTTTATCTAAGATCTCAAGAGCTTGTTTTTTTTCAACTCTAAATTAAATGTCACAACTTTCTTCACGTTTTTTAAAAAGAAAGCTGAGAATCTATTATTATTCCTAAATATTTAAATTCATGACCGACCTCAAGTTTCTGTCCCTGGACAAACACTTCTGCTTTTATATTGTAATTTGCCCTTTTAGTAAAAAAAACAACAACATACAAACTGTTTTATTGACATTAAGATGTAAACATTATTTAGTAAGCCTCTGTGAAACCTGATCCATCATAGAAGTCAATTTCTTTTTATCAGCCGCCAGGTGACAAATGCGAGAGAAAAAAATTCACTTTGGCGAGCCCCAGGGCCCGAGCGTGACTGAATGAAGTTCCGACCATTAAGATATACCGAGATAATCTTTGGGTAAACTCTAGACTACAAAAGGATAATTACAAGCTTTTCAATCCAGTACAGCACCACCCTAAAAAGATTTAACATGCACTAACACTGTAGAACTGTTGCATCATGGTATTTTATTAATCTTACTATTAGCTTTAAATGAAACATTAGGTAATATGAAGGCAGTATTAGTCACTTTTAGATGTTTTTTTCCCCATGTGTTTAAGTCTTTTCATTACAAATACCATAGTTTAGGTCTATTCTTAATATTACTTTAATGTTTTTGTTATTATAGAAACCATAAAACCATGGTCATGAGGAGCATGTTTTTGCCTGTGCCCTGATCTTACAGTTAAACTCTGGATTCTGTCCAAGAACCATTAATGCGGTCAAGTGAGGTCTATGCAAAATGAAAGAAATCTTCTGATATGCAACAAAAAAAAAAAACAACAAAAAAAAAAAACACAAGCTGTGGCTTCATGACCGGGGTAAGGGATGGAAAGTAGCTGTTATTGTCAATGTACAGGAAACCCGTACTGCAGATTCAGTGTCTCTTACCACAGTAAATGTTGTGCTATCAGTTAACATTACCTTATTTTGTCATTGCAAACTGTAATGACCTGTATTATATCAGCCAGGAGGCAGAAAGAGGAAGGAGTTTAATGTGATCATTCAAGCGCAAGAAAACGCTGTAAGAAATTGTAGTCTGCCTCGACCCAGATTCCACTCCTAAATATATTTTAGAATGAGCTCATCCCCAAAATGGCTTAATTATCATAGAGATTAAGGCAGTCAAGTTATATTGTTTCTTGACCATTTGGGTTGATCACATCCTGAGCAAATGGTAGTCAATTGTAGAATGGGACTGGGTGTGGGACACAGAGAACCTTCTCA
>FLSR01000535.1:35503-49171 GCA_900092035.1 Leuciscus waleckii
AAAGATTTTTTTTTTTAGTCAAATAATTTCACAAGGCCCAACAAAAAAAAAAAAAAAAAAAAAAAAAAAGTCGCTGTTTGGATTTAAAAAGGCAAATTCTTAAGAGTCTATGATTGGATCATCATTGCTGTGATTATTATGTTTTTAGCATGATATATGTTTGGCAACGGTTTTTCTAAGCCTAATTGATGGAGGTATAGCTTTTCATTTCTTAAACAATACATGTAGGAAGACACATCATGGCCATATTTCAGGATGACAATGTCAAGATTCATCAGGCTCAAATTGTGAAAGAATGTTTGGGAGGAGCATAAAGAATCAGTTTCACCTCTGAGTCCAGACCTTAAAGTCATTGAAAGTCTTTGGGATGTGCTGGAGGAGACTTTACAGAGCGCTAGACTCTTGCATTGTCAATACAAGCTCTTGATCAAAAATGTATGCACCTCTTGATGGAACTAAATGTTGTGATGTTATTGATACAAGAGGTGCATTTATTGGTACTTTTTGGTAATTATAGGACTTATTAATTGACTTAATTATAACAGCATACTTGTTACTGGATCTTAGTGCTGCATTTGATACTATCGACCGCAACATTCTTTTGAATAGACATGTTCGAAATTAGAAAATTATGTTGGCATTATTGGAATTGCATTGGCATAATTTAAGTCATACTTATCTGACCGGTATCAGTTTGTAGCACTAAATGTCATACTGATTACAAGTTCAGTATGGAGTACCGCAAGGCTCAGTACTAAGACCTTTTTTTATTTTCACCCTGTAACATGCTACCCTTGGGAGATATCATTAGGATGCATGGCGTGATATTTCACTGTTATGCTGATGATATTCAGATCTATATTTCTTCGTGCCCTGACGAAACTTACCAATTCACAAAATTAATGGAATGCGTAGATGATATAAAAAATTGGATGACTAGTAATGTCCTACTTTGCTCTCAATGCCAAATGTGGAACAGTTAGTTCATGACCTCAAATAGTAGTAGTAGTAGCCTTTATTGTCACTTAGTCACAAGTACCAGTGAAATTAGCCATCAACCTGTCCATACATACATACAATATGACAAGGGGGTAGACAGGACAGGAGGACAGAGCATTGAGGAAGAGAATACAGCATAACATGAGGAGAGGTGAGGAGAAAAAAAGGCAACCCCCAGACTATGCTCCTGTAAGGAGTACAGTTTGGGAACAGTAAAAACACCTCAGCAACATTAGCACATAATCAGTACACAACATGAACACACAAGACTTGCAACAGGGGAGGGGAGGGGAGTGGGGATGGAGATAACCCAGCAAATCGCGCATTACCGTTTGCATTTTCGTTTAAGCGAACGCACAGTGACTGCCAAATTTAAAATGGAAATGCAAAGTTTGTTTGCAACTGTGTTTCCCATATCTTACGAGTCTTGACCCTGTCATATTTAAATAGCAATTTCAATTACCACGTCTGCTTTTTCACTTTCTCAGCGTCGCGTATGTAACCAGCCAAAACTCAAATGGAATCGCAATTCCCTTAGTATTTCCATTTCCGATGCCTTACACGGAAACCTGTCAATCAGTGTCAAGGGTGGGATTATGCTATGGGGCGTGTTCGTGTTGGGACGTGACGTCACTCACAGTCGACCGTCAAGAGGTGATGCCCTGAACAGACACCGATTTATTGTAAACAATATACACGATACATATTGTTGTATTGCGATATATTGTGACATGATATATTGTTACACCCCTACAATTGACCAGATAATATCGATGCAAGCTTGTTTTAGTCCACAATGATCCTAAACTCACTTATAACAAAAAGTAAATTGCCAAACACATTTATCCAGAGACGCACCGACACACCGCAGTTACAGCGACTGTGCATTGAGTTCGAAAGGCTGTAGCATTTTTATGATTTCATGTTATTAAAATATAAATATTAATTCAAGTCTCACTGCAAGCTAGTTTAGATAAAGCACACACTACAAACAGAGTCAGTTTGGAGTCAGTAAGATCTTTTTTAAGAAACTAATACTTGTATTTTA
This sequence comes from Leuciscus waleckii, assembly GCA_900092035.1. Lineage (NCBI taxonomy): Eukaryota > Metazoa > Chordata > Actinopteri > Cypriniformes > Leuciscidae > Leuciscus > Leuciscus waleckii. Next base: position 37,551 of record FLSR01000535.1, read on the forward strand.
GCAAGGATGCATTAAAATTTATCAAAAGAGACAGTAAAGGCATTAATAAAAAAGCATTAAAAAAAATGCTGTTCTTTTGAACTTTCTATTTAAATCCAGAAAAATTTAATTACATCACAGTTTCCAATAGGGCTGTACTGTCCTAGTCGATTAGTCGATTAGTTGGTCGATACGTTCTGGTTCGACCAAAATTCTGATTGGTCGATTTTCTGCCGCGTTTATTTCATTCAACACAACAAATGTTTCAAGTGGTTTCCCCAAATTCAACTGAAAATGCAACTTGTAATGACTTCTGCAGTCTCAAAAGTATTAATTATTCAGTATACACTGCCCAGCCCCCCCCCCAAAAAAGTCGCTGTTTGGATTTAAAAAGGCAAATTCTTAAGAGTCTATGATTGGATCATTATTGCTGTGTTATTATGTTTTTAGCAAGATATATGTTTGGCAACAGTTCTTCTAAGCCTAATTAATGGAGTGTATAGCTTTTATTTTCTTAAACAATACATGTAGGAAGACACATCATGGCCATATTTCAGGATAACAATGTCAAGATTAATCAGGCTCAAATTGTGAAAGAATGGTTGGGAGGAGCATAAAGAATAATTATCAATATTTCTATTACTCAAATCAGTTAAATGATTGTAGGCTGCATAAATTAGGTCAGCCGGAACCGGAATACTTCCCATAACACCTGATGTACTCGTTACATCAGAAGAAGAATGGCATTTACGCTAATATTAGTCTTAGGACCTGTGCCTAGACACACAACGACACGACCACAACTCAGGCCTGAATGTCAGCTGAGATTGTGTCAACTAGACTCTCCCATGTGAAGACCTCATCAACACAACAGCCAGTGGCACTGATCTTCAATAAACCCGCCTCCATACCGGCGTGATGAATCCGATCTTCAACCAGATGGAACTGGATAAATATTTTGAATGCTCCTGATCCACAATCTGACTTCTGACCTGTAATGCTGCCTAAATCTTTACCATGTTTGTTTTTTGGCCTGAGGAGAACTGGCCCCTCGACTGAGCCTGGTTATTCCCAAGGTTTTTTTTCTCCATTCTGTCACCTGATGGAGTTTGGGTTCCTTGTCACTGTTGCTTGCTTAGTTGGGGACAGTTAACATTTAACAGTATTACTGATCTGCCTGCATTGACACCATTGTTTGAGAACTGAACTGAGCTGGACGATGAAATCACTGTTTTCTCTAGAGCTGCTGTATAGATAAATTAACTAATTAATAACTTTTTATTCAACAGAAATGAATTAGCACTGAACTTACTTAAGCTGGACAATGGCACCATTTTCTTCTGGAGCTGCTGTACAGCCAAAACAAACTTTGTTGCATTATTTTCCTGTTATCACTGTAAAGCTGCTTCCTTATCCTGCTTCTACCTCATTGCTAGTTTGCTGCTCTGGTATGGCAGATGTCCATCTTCCAGAGCTTCTCCACATTCTGCATCAGCTCCGTCGTCTGGGGTGAGACACTAGTGAAAAGACACTGCTGGATGCTTGGTGCCCACTGGGTAAGGTGTGCGGGTCCTTGAAGTGTCCATCCCAGTCTCGTATGAATGGCTGCTGGACCTCCAGGAGGAGCCATTCTCTCTGGCTCGATAGGGGTAATTAGATGGGGCCCAGGCCCAGTTTGTCAACCACCTCAGGGAGGAGCATTGTGCACTCTGACCCATCATCCAGAACTGCGTAAGTGTCTAGTGTCCTGTCTCTTTTGCACAGGAGCACTCTAACGGCTTTCAGCAAAACACTATAGTGGGCAGATGGACTGTCCAGGTAGAGAACTTTCATACTGGTGCTCACTAGAAAACGTTCAGCCTTTGGCTGCTCAGTGTTGGGGCATGCGTTGGCATCATGCAGGACTCTCAGATACTTTCCCTTGACACACATCACAGAGCCTCTTGAGGTCACATTGCGCTGCTTGATGTGCTCTCTCACATCTCCAACATCTCTTATTTACTCTGATTCACTCTATGACCTCCTCTCTGGTGAGTTTCTAAATAACGGGACACTTATTTAGGAAGTACTTTGTGCCCTCGCAATATGGACAGTAGGGTTTTGCTTTGCTTTTCCATCTCGCCGCGGATGAGCTTTGACCCTCTTGTCTGGTTGCTTGGTTCTGCATATAGCTCTCTGCTCCGTGTAGAACCATAGCTGCTGGCTTTCTCATATCGCTTCTCGGCTTGGTAGCCTGACAGCTCTTGGGTATGGATGTCTGAAGGAATGTCATAGCCTTGGAACCAAGACTGTATTGAAGCCATTCCGCCAGGTCAAGTAGTGTATGAGTATGTCCGGGATGATGGAACATTTGACGCTGGAAGTTGCTCTCTTCTCTATCGGAAGCTTGGTGAGGAGTCAGGCCACATGTGAGCCACATCTCAGCTCGACTTCTCCATCTGGTCCAGTGTCTGTAGCATGCCCACGAGTGACTGCACATCAGGGAAAACCTCTCAAAGGCAGCTATATCGCCTCCTCTGATCTCAGGCGAATCCATAACTGCTGCGATCCTCTGCAAGGCTACAAGTAGCAGCTGGCCGAACTTCTCGGTCAAGGCTGCCATGGTGTCTGTGTATGGCCTGGGCTAGTCGATAAAGGAGTCAGTGATGAGACAGGTCTCTTCAAGTTTCACATGATCCCCAAGAATCTGATACTTGAAAAGCTCCGTAGTGTTAGCGGGCTAGTTTCAGCCGAGAGAACTCCATCGGGTCCTTATGGACAAAGAGAAATTTTCGCCACTGAGCCCCTGTACTCTCCTCCTCCCAGAGTCGCCGATGCAGGCAAGAACTGTCTGCCTTGATCAGGGTGTGGTTGGCTCATATCAGGCCAGACTGGGTACTGAGTTGAGGATCCGGCATTTGTGTGATACATACTGGGCTGCGGTTGGAGATGGGCAAATAGGGTTCTGGCCTCGGGGTGTGGGACCGGGCGTCATACTGTTCAGGATCTTGTCTAGGCTGAGTGTGTTCAAGCTTCGAGGGGTAGAATGTGGCTGAGTGTGGGTTGTGATGCTTGATGTTACACTGTCACCCATGACCTATAGCTCACTCATCATTTGGTCTATGACCAAAAATGTAAAATTTAATTTAATTTTCAACAATAATTTTGATCTGCTTGCATTGACACCAATATATGAGAACTAAACTGAGCTGGACGATGATACCACGGTATCACAGAACTTACTTAAGCTGGACTGTGACGCTATTTTCTTCTGGAAACAAACTTTGTTGCATTATCTTCCTGTTATCTCTGTAAAGTTGCTTTGAAACATCTGTATTGTAAAAAGTGTTATAAAAATAAATGTGACTAGACTTGACTGACGATGACAGTCTCTTGTCATCCTCCTCTTCCTCTAGCGCTAACGAGATAAAAGGAAGGGGTGGCACTGGCCATTGCTCCGAGGACTGATCCTGCTGCGCTGCTCCATGCACTCTTGCTGAGGCTGTTAACTCACACGATTCCTTCTAGTTTCATGATGTGAGGCGAAACTGTACTCATTTGTGCTGTGTAGCCCCCTCAGCCCGGCTCAGTGTAGGGCATAGGAGTACATGGGAATTCTAGGCTTGTGTCGTTGAAGCTCTCCTCAGAGCTTTGATAAATAATCGTTCTGTGCTTTTGGGGGGCCTACTCTTCACATGAGGCTGTGAGCTCTCCCTTTCATCGGTAAGGAGCGACGTGGCTCACGTCCTCCGCACTGAAGTCCCGAGTCCCGGCTCATGCGTGGCAGTTCGGCCACCTACGCATCAGGGTAAACCACGGCTATATCAAAGCCCTGGCCCTTTGGAAAGACACCAGCTGGTACCAGTCTGGTGTAAGTATGATGGGTCTAGTCTCGAGGAGGAAGGTGATTTCGACGGACGCCTCCAACCTAGGTTGGGGGGCTCTGTACGAGGGCAGGCCAACCTCTGGCCTCTGGTCGAGCTCGGAGAAGCGCCTACATATCAACTGCCTCGAAATGAGAGCAGTCTTTCTAGCCCTAAAAACCTTCCTCCCAAACCTGGCAGGGCAACACATCTTGGTCCGGATGGACAACATGGCAGTTGTGCAGCTGTGTGGCACAGCCAGGGGCCGGAGGGTGTCCGGTTTGGGGACCACACGATTTCGTCTCTGCTTTTTGTGGATGATGTTGTCGTGTTGGCTCCATCAGACCAGGACCTTCAGCATTTACTGGGACGGTTTGCAGCCAAGTGTGAAGTGGCTGGGATGAGAATCAGCACCTCCAACCGAGGCCATGGTTCTCAGTCGGAAAAGGGTGGCTTGCCCACTTCAGGTTGGTGGAGAGTTCCTGCCTAAGTGGAGGAGTTCAAGTATCTTGGGGTCTTGTTCACGAGTCAGGAAAGGATGGAACGGGAGATTCACAGAGGGATCGGTACAGCTTCTGCAGTAATGCAGTCAATGTACCAGTCTGTCGTGGTGAAGAAGGGGCTGAGCTGCAAGGCAAAGGTCTCGATTTACCTGTCAATCTACATTCCTACTCTTACCTAGGTCATGAGCTGTGGGTCATGACCGAAAGGACAAGATCCCGGATACAGGCAGCCGAAATGAGGTTTCTCCACACGGTGGCTGGGTGCTCCCTTAGAGATAGGGTGAGGAGCTCGGTCACTCAGGAGGAGCTCAGAGTAGAGCTGCTCCTCCACATCGAGAGGAGCCAGCTGGGGTGGCTCGGGCATCTGTTCCGGATGCCTCCTGGAAGCCTTCCCGGAGAGGTGTTCCGGGTGCGTACGCCTCAGTGTCCCCCAGGAAGAGCTGGAGGTAGTGTCTAGGGAGAGGGAAGTCTGGGCATATCTGCTTAGACTGCTGCCTCCGCGACCCGACCCCAGATAAGCGGAAGAAGATGGTATGGTATGGAAGTGCCAGCTCTGTAGGCACGAGTCCTTTCCATCTTGGAGGTCTTGGCCCCTGAAGGGTCCAAACCTCTAGGTATCCCTTCGCGGGCTCCGACATTGGTCCGTTCCCCGTTGGATTTGGACTTTTAGTTCTACTATAAGCCTCAGGCTCCACAGCCCCAGACAGTAGATCAGAGCGAAGTCGTCAGCTAATAGCAAGGCTTTTTGAAATAGGTTCCCATAGCGTCTAGCAGACGCAATACGAGTGAACCGTTTTTGAAAGGGAACGTACTCAGTTACTAACGTGACCTCGGTTCCCTGAGAGTAACGGGAACGAGTATTGCGTAGAATGCCGTGCTTTTGAGCTTCACGTTCAGGAACTGTCGCTTCAGTGGATTTAACCTGATTCCTATAAAAATGGGCCGCTTGTATAGTCAGCAGCCACGCCCATTTTGGCGGGTTTTGGCGCACACGAGACGGAAAGCGCCTGATAGGTTAGCGTGTACTCGCCGCTTCGCCATACGTTTGTGCAGTTCCCGCAGCCAGGCCAATCAGCATGCTATTCAGCTCTGCACTGTGCTGGCTGTGCAGCTGCAATGCGTTTTAAAGTAAAGGCTTTAATATTCACGAGAAAAGGAGTTTTCCCATAGCATCTAGCAGACGCAATACTCTTTCCTGTTCTCTCAGAGAACCGAGGTTACATTAGTAACCGAGTACGTTTGTGACGTCAGAAATGCCAACGATTTCAAACCACATTTTTAAGACTGTCTTTGGTTCACTGCAGTTTTAAGAAGGAAATACTCAGCAATGGTGTTGACTTATGAATTTACACATGCATAATTGTCTTAAAGCATATTAAAAACACCACATAGACATATAAACAACATTTAAAAGCTTGATTTTCACCACAGGGGTACTTTAAGAATTTAACACATGATGATGTGTACATTTAAAAAGGTTCTATAAAAATACCCCTGGAAATCAATTTAAGGCGGGGAAATATCACCCCTTAATGGAACAGTTTGTTTCTGTCGCTGTCAATGTTGTTTTTGGAAGTTACCTTAAAAAATGCAGTTGCCTCAAATCTGAGGGGGCTCTACAGGTGCTGTCTATAATGTTTGCTGGAGATGCTTATTTCACTTACATGAGCACTTTTGTTTGATTGAATCCCGAATAATTCCAATTGATGATTTGGCCTAAGACGTGTGATTATTCAGTATCTAAGTGCAGCATCTTTGAAATATGCGCTATATTTTTTAACATTTGAACTTTAGTTGAATTTTGTGCTTTTGGTTTCTGTAGGTGAAGGTCAGGTAAACTTGTCCCACAGGTGACATCTTGTGGCCAGAAGATGTAATTAAGTGAGATTTTTTGAGTTTACAGTGACTTTTACATTACATGCTGCTCCAGTGTCTAATTTAAATGTAACATTCTTGTTGTTAATTTTCAGGCTTTCAGTCCATTTGTCTTTTTCCCTTTGTGTTTCAGTGATGACCAGGTGCACATTTTTCATTGTCTGTCTTGTTTGCACATCAGTGGTTCCAACAAAGAAATCATCTTGTTCATCACTTTGCAAAGTGGTTTATTTTGTTGCATGCTTTGAAAGTTTGTCCATAAGCTGGGCACTTTTTGCTTTCTTGTTGGTAAACATATTGAACATTTCTTGCTATATATATATATCCAATTTGGTGTGTTACTATCCATTACATAACGGTGCACTTGTTAATTTGCATTGAAGCAATAGCGAAGATTAAAAAGCGTTTGGTTAACAGAAGAAACATTGTTATTTTCCAACATCCTAAATTTTTTTATGTTCTTTGTACTGTATTGATCTGTCTACCTAGAACACATTTTTAGTGAAAAGGATGAGGATGAAAGAGGAAGGGAGGAGATGGCTGGATGACAGGATTTTATTTGAATAAGAAATTAATGTATGTAATCCAAATTTTATGATGTCCTGTTTGAAGGTGAAGAATGAGACATGGACATGAGATGACTGCAACAGCAGGATCATGCTTTTACTGATATCAAAGTCATTGACAAACCTCCAGGGAAACTTTTGTGGTCATGATGTGACTTCATCATGACCTCATCATGACCTCATCAGCCACTCCCACTGTAAACAAACAGCCTAAGACCCAATGGGTTTAAAAGTAGGCTTTTTTTTTATTTTTTATATACAAATCAAAATTTCATAATAGACATGTGATCTGAGATTCACCCATTCAAGAACCAATTAACTTTGAACTAAGAGATCAAATCTCACCTGTTGTGGACATCAATCATGCGTTTGGCGTAGGCATAACCGTAATTAGACTCATGTGGGGCACCGTTGTGCATCTGACAGAGACAGAAAGAGAGAAATACGTCTGTAGAAGTTACAGAAACACAATTAATGCAAACAGACTCAAGAAACCAATCGGACACTGGCTTAAATCACTCACAATCATGCTTTTTTAAATCAGTATTTCTCACCATGATGGGACGGGACAAACACCCAACAGGTATTTCTGACATATACATTTTGGTGCAAATATTATATAAATTATTATATAAATTATATAAATAAATTCAATTCATGAATTTAAAAGTCGTTTTTACAGTTTAGTCTTTATTTACTGTGGAGGAAATTTCAGTTGAATTAATGAATATCAAAATATCAAGAAGAACATCTTGTGATGTTTTTTTCATAGGAAAACATACCCAACATCTGCTTATTAAAGTGTTGTCATGGTTGGGTGACTGTAATGAAAACGCAGGAGGAAGGAGTAAACGACAAAAGCAGTTTTTAAAGGTGCAGTATGTAATATTAACAGCTAGCGGTTGAAATGGATACTGCAGGCCACATTTTAAATATTGGAGAGATGTTTCCCGCCCCGTCCTCCTCAGAGTCGACTCACTCGAGGACATGAAACAGGAGCATGCACAATCGACAATGGAAGATTTGATTTATCCATATTTTAATATGCTCCCATTTTAGGTGGATGCCAAGGCTTTTTAGGTTGGGTAGAATCTGCAATCTCTGACCCAGTTAATTTACTGGCTTTTATGGCTGCAATACGCTGTGTTTTTGCCAACTAGCACTGTCAGGGATGTGGGTGAGAGATGAAGGCTTTTATTAATAATAAAAATAAAACAAAATACAAACAAAAACTACCCAGAGGGGGAAGACTTGACTTTGTTTGACTTAAATTATTCATTGACGTTAAGTTACTTTAGTCCATTACAGTTTTTTCCAATTACAAAATTTTTGCAAACTAAGCTGGTTTTTTCAAAATACTTAATGCAATTCACAAAACCACACAACCAAACTGCAAAATACCCAATATATCCTGCAAAATGAAGAACTGTAACCAAAACTACATAGCATTATCAAAATCAAACTTTTGCACTAAATGGCACACACTTCATTCATATTAGCAGATTTTTGTCTAACCAACTACACACTGTTGGGCATAATGAAAAGCATTCTCATCTTCAGTATCCTTTGCCATAATACTAAAATAGTTCAAATTGTAGGAAATTCTTCAAATTGTTCACATGCACAGAAATATTTGCAGATACACACACACGTTTTTATTTTTCACCAAACAAGTCAGTGTAACATATGGACATCAGATATATTTACACCGGACTGAACAAAAATATGCTCACAAAAAAACAGTAAACTGAAAAAGATTGAAGTGTTAACAATTAACCATTGAGGTGTTTGGTCAGGTGACACATGTATCGGCCAATCAGCTCATGTAGTGTCATTTTGAATGGCAGTGTTTTGAAATGGCAAACATGTGGCTTTATGTCAAATTGTTGTGTGTTATGCAGAGAACCGTGTTCAGTGTGTTTAAAAAGTGCCATTTTGAATTGCAAAATGTGTGTAAAGCAGAAAATGTGTTTAGACAGTGTTTGTGCGGAGTGTGGAAGGAACAACCCCCTGGTTCAAGTGAGTTAAAGTGTGTATGTGTGTGTGTGTGTGTGTGTTAATTTACCATGGTCTCATCTATCGGGTAGGTGGTTTTATCTGGAAAAACACACGTAGACAGACAAGAAACGACCTTCATCACCCCAAACTCCTGAGACATGTACAGCACATTGTCATTGATGTGCACATTATCTCTCTGAAAACAACAAAACAATACAGTCAATGTACAGTTCAATTATCCAACAGTGATATTTCCAACCGTATACTACTTAATGTTATAATTACCCAGAAGTCCAGGTTCTGTCTCATGTTTTTGTAGAGCCCGCCCACCATGGCGGCCAAATGAATGACGTGTGTCGGACGATGTTTCTGGAAAACTGATCTCGTCTCTTCAGCGCTCCTGAAACAGCACATGTAAATACAGTTATCATGCATATGACACAAATGAAAACTCTTATATTTGAGCTCATTCTTTGTATAGATTCCATTCATCAACTAATATGACGCTTGTAAACACTAAGAAAGAACTAAATAAAATAGAACAATTAAATAGAAGCTTATTCGGTTAAGTTATTAGGGAATATTGCACAGTTTTCTATAACTTGAGCTTAGAATATAAAGTACATGTTATATGTGATGATTTGATATTGTATTGATAGTTGGTGTATGCAAAATCTTACTTATTTCAATCTATTCAATTTTTTATTTTTATTGATGTCTTTTATTCATTTCTTATATTCATTTTTCCTTATTAATCTTTTCCTTAAGAATTCTGTTACATGATTTTTCCTGTACATGTTATTGATATCTCTGGGTGTATTTTCCTTCAGAATTGATTGCATGATGTGCCTTGGTATCAAAGAGCATCTGTTTTCATCTCTACAGACATGAGATAATGCAAATCTGCTTTATTCTCTTAAAAGTGTTAAAACCATAAATTCTCCAATAGGGTCTAGCGGCAGACTTGCACATGCACATTCACTCTTGACGTCACTAGCAATCGCCACCTGCATTCTCTGCTGACCAATTCAGAATTACTTCCAACCAAATTCAAAAATCATTGCCATATGTATACATATATTTTTTGTCAATATATAATTATTCGCTATGTTTAGACTTTAAATCGCTGCAGTGCAATTTCTGTCAGGACCACTATCATCAAATACGATTGACAATTAGCATACAGATTGGTGGTATGGTTCTGTTTTGGGAGCCTAGCATGGATAAGAGCAGGGAGAGCAGCAATGATTCAAGGGGAATCAGAATACCATACTGACTGGGCGAGAGGTGGAGCTGGGGAGGGAGGAGGGTAATCGCTCCGGAGAAACGCGATAGCTGTTGATAATACTGAAGGAGCTCATATATGTATACTGTGACAGGCGTCATATTATCTAATCCTATAGGTAGACGTGGAACAGCTGAGCGTCACTGATGCAAGCTTGACTAACGTGACCTGCCAGAACTGACGCTATGCTTAATAATTAAAAGTTATACTAAAAGTTATATTTACACACTGCTGCTCTTTTTGTTCAGACGCTATTTATTATGGTTGTGGCATTTAGACTTTAAATCGCTGCAATCTAGCAAACCATGACCGTTATTATCTTGAATGTATTGTTACGTTTGTGACATAATACAGTTACATTGTTCCTGTCTTTTTTTCTGCTGTCTCCTTTTCCTCCTTTAGGATTGGTCTTGGACTTAATGCGAAGCTGTTGGGGGTGGACCAGAGGAGAGACCTGGACTATAAATTCCCTGGAATTCCTCTGGAGGGAGCTCTCTGCCTCTTTGTTCACCTGTTGGTGTACTGTGTGTTAGCTGGTGAAAATGTAGCACAACAGATTGTGATTTCTGAGTGCTGTTAGTCAATTTTGATACAGTGTGATCTGTTCCTATAACATCAGTGTCCTAATGATCCCATCTGTAAGTTTGTAATTATTTGAGAAGCCGTAGTAGTGCCTAGTTTTTTCTGTAGGGCAAAAGGTCGCCACTTTTTATCATGTTTATTTATTATTACCAGGGACCGTAACATTTATCAATACAAAAATGTGCCCAAAATGGATAGTTCACCCAAAAATGAAAGTTCTATCATTACTCTCCTCATGTAATTCCACACCTGTATGTGTCAGCTTTCAGTAGCAAACAGATCTGAATGCAACAGTATCAGATTTATTAATAAAACTCTGACGAAAACACTCAGGAATATGAGCAGAACAACAGAACATAATATTAAAAACACAGAATGAAATGAATAAAGTCTCCGGTTATATCGTAACCTCGGTTCCCTGAGAGGCGGTAACTCTACATTGCGTAGCTGACGCCGTGGTTAATAAGCGGGACTGGACCAATGAGACATCAGCTCTGACGCTTCAAAATTTGCATATCCAAATGATGAAATGAAAGGCTGCACTGATCCAGGGAGACACAACACAATAAGCACTCAAGCATGAGGATAAAACACAGTGTCAACGGTGGCAGCGGTAACAGTTGTATTAAACACTAGTGGCCATATACACAGAGTCCACAGCATAGCGGTAACCACTGCATACAACTAGAAAGTTCACAATACATGAGTAAGAAACTTAACTCGCCGAAAGCACTTGCGACGTGAAACTCACATCCAGCTTGTGAAATCTGGCGAAGGTGTTCAGAGAAGACCAGCCAGCAGCAAGACATATATCCTGTATAGACATCCCTCTAGACCAGGCCCACGGAGAGGCAACAGCCCTCGTCGAATGAGCTCTGATGTTAAAGGAACACGCCGACTTTTGGGGACTTTAGCTTATTCACCATATCCCCCAGAGTTAGATAAGTCCACACATACCCTTCTCATCTCTGTGCGTGCCGTAACTCTGTCT
>FLSR01000535.1:52506-70752 GCA_900092035.1 Leuciscus waleckii
TAAAACCCAGGGTTGGCGGAAACTAAACTGAAACATAGCTGGCTAGCCACCTAAACCGGCTTCATGGTATAGGCCCCTGGCACCGTAACAGTATCAACTATTTGACATAATGGTATTGTTGCGGCAAACTGCCCGCTGTCACGCCTCTCGTCACACGGGAATGAACGGCAGGTGAAGCTGGTTTCAATCAGCGTGGCGCGCACCTGGGGCTTTGAAATAGTGCTTGCACTGCTCATTTCATTGTGTACTGTGAGCAGCGTGGACACGGTCAAAGAACTTATATTGACAAGAAGTGAAAGCCAATAGAATGTTCCATTACAACACCAGAGCCCAGCAGCAGCGCTACGCTTCCGCCATTTTGGGGTGACTCGGCAGTCCACTAGCTTCTCAAAAAAAAAAAAAATTTGCCTGAAATCCAACCTGAACACAGAATAACGTAGGCTACAATCACTAGACTAGTGATCATCAAATCATTTTACCAGTTTATTTGATAGACTTAGGTCTACTTTAAGTCTACCACTTTTTTTCCCCAAAACCTTTGCTCCCTATAAACCATGTCAGTTTGGGTTGAAATTCTTTGAAGTTCAAGTATTATCATTATAAACACTGAATTAATACCAACATATGAAATTAAATTAAGGACATGCATCAGAAAAATTAGGAATGTTGGACAATAAATTACAGGAATTAACAGCTTGACAGTAAACAATTTTTGCAGTATGTCTTATATCAATGTCTGTTACAGCAAGACTATGTATAAAAAAAAAGAAAAGAAAAAAAAAGCCAATTATGAAATAACAAACACAGCGATGCATCATGTTCTATAAGATCACCATGTTTGTAGCGTGATCCAGGGGATTTAAGAGTACAATATATATTTCAGAACTAGTGGAGTAATAGTAACTAATAATAGTAATAGTAAATGTGTAAAGTTGCACAAAATGGAAATACTCAATAAAGTATAGGCTAAAAAAACGACCTACTGAATGGTTGGATTCCAACTGATAACATAAAACACATAGGGCCCTATTTTAACGATCTGAAACGCAAGTATCAAAAGTGAAACACAAGTAACTTTGTGGGCGGGTCTCGCTGTTGCTATTATACCGGCGGGATAAATGACTCTTGCGCCCGACGCAAATCTAAAATGGGTTTGTCTGAAGTAGCTTCATTATTCATAGGTGTGGTTTGGGCGTAACGTGAAATAAACCAATCAGAGCGTCATCTCACATTCCCTTTAAGATTAGGCACGCTTGTTCCATGGCGGATTGATATAATGGCGGGTTTGCCAGGCACACGCCAGGAGCGGTTCACAGCCGAGGAGACCGATGTTCTCGTCAGGGCCATAAAAAAATACAGAGAAGTGACATTGGGGGCGGGAGAAACACACCCAAATTAGCTTCAGTTAAACAGGCGTATGATAATTTGGGTAAATGTGTAAGCTAGATTTATGCCTATTTTTTCACATCTTCATGGACACAAAAATGATTTCCCTCGTGTGGAAATATTTTTCCTTGTTATAATGTAGCCTATGATTTGCAAAAATGAGAACTGCTGCTTCTGTGTAGATGAGAGAATCAAAGTGTATGCGCGTTGTGCACACGCTACATTATGGCCAAGCATGCGCCCTCAAAATAGCATTTGAATAACATGCGCAACGCACCACTGACTTTAGACTAGGTTTTTCCTGGTCTGTGGAGGAATTGTTTTCTAAACCTGCAAAATAGCACCAGGGAACGTTTGCGCCAGAACACGCCTCTTTTCGCTGAACCGCCCCTGGGAGCGCAAGTTCATTCCCTAATTTACCGACGTGCGTCTGTAGAGGGAAAAGTCCGCTGTGCGTGGGTGCAAAATAGGAATGATACATTCTTCGGTGTACAAAGTCAATTGAGCTGGGTGCAAGATAGGGCCCATAGGCTATAAGACAATAGAGAATGTTAGAGAACAAAAGAAAATTTACTGTAGGTGTCATAAAATTTACTGATGACTTAATTTTGCGTTCTTTTATTCCACTTTGACTTCTTTCGTTGTCATTCTGTCTCTTTCTGTGTATCTTTGCTGTTGTCCAGTTGGCATTTTCACTCCAAAATGGCGGTCGCGCTACCGAATCGCCACCTAGTGGCTGTTACCAAAAAAGCATCAGAGTTTCGCCTCTTGCCTTCTATACTCTTTGACACGGTGGAAGCGTTGGGTCAAAGACTTTGGTCTAAATTGCACGGAATCGCTTTGCATCTGAAGATACTACCGGTTAAGAGGAAATGTCTAAGCGTCGCGCTATCTATGCACAAACATCTGCGTTTGGTGGTGTGTTTGGTCAATCTGCTAAAGCTAATTTTCTGTCTAAAATTCACTCTTAAATATGTGTAACCAATTCATTGTCTAGAATATTTATTATGGTACACGTGGTTAAATTCCCTTCTAGTGAAAATACACTAGAATTTAGCTGGTGGTTACCCTACTAAAAATGTGCCTTTGCTTGAGGTTGTAGTTGATATTAAGTTAACTACTTATCCGGGTACTCACCTGTAAGCTTGCCATTCTACCTTAGTTTTAATATTACCAAATTAAACCTGTGTAAACTGTTATGTACAGTGTGAGAATTTGGTGTTTTAACTTATGTGCATTGCTTTATACTTAAGGGTTTTTAGTTGTAAATATTTACACTGGTTTGTTGTGTGTGTGTGGGTTTTGTGTGTGGTTTTAAAGGTTTTTCACCTACTGCAATTCTGCAGTAAATTGAGAAAAGGCAACTTAAAGGTGAACTAAGTAACTTTTTTTACCTTAACTGAACAGCTTCGGAGTCATTGGAATGGTTATATTACTTATTTTGGGTTGAATGGTGGTCGTTTCGCACCCCCCTGGTGCCCGTGAGCGGAAAATTCGCACTTGCAACTTTGAGCCGGCGGGCCGCCGGCCGCCGCGTCAGGAAGTATCGCGTGATATCAGGTCTCGCGATGTAAACAATTGCTTTACGGCCAAAAGAAATCTGCTAAAATGCTGTCATTATTGCGCTACCTCACGCTGTCCGAACCCGAATGAAAAACGTTTTAAAGAAAGTCCCATCTGCTTTGATGTCGTTGATCTATAGCCTCTGGTGTCTGAGAATCACCAACGAGTTTTTACAACAGTGTTGTCAAATATCTATTCCGAAGCTGTGGGGGGAGCTCCAGAGAGAAACCTGCGAGCAAAAAGCGAGAATACAGCGAAGAAATCCCGAAGCTACTGAGTGCTGCTTGAGTCTCATTCTTGTGAGTGGAACCCAGTAGTCAATTCAGAAGTAAGGAACCCCTTCAAGTGTGGGACCCATGCAGCTTAAAACACTTGACAGGTATTTTTATTGTATTTGGTTTTTTACATTGCTTACACAATGAAACCACTGGAGGATATACTGTAGTTTATCGTCCCTGTTTTGCTGGGCTTTCTCACATTGAAAATGGTACAGGTGTTGTTGACTTAATAACTAAACTGAATCAAGTTGCAATTAAATGTAGTGTCTTTATTAGCAAAACACTTATTGGTCATTTTGTAAACAACATTTTTTCTTCTTTTTTTTTTAAACGTTCATGCACTGTTATCATTATTGTTTTTGGTTTATTACAGTTGCAACTCTCTTGTCCTCATGTGCCTAATTTGTGATCAGATAGCCAGCAAGTAGTGTGTGAAACACTCAAATGTGCCAAAATACTGTGTATGAAGGAACAAGACCAAGGTGATATTATTTGTTAATTTTGTAATATATTTTTCCTTTTATTAAGGAATGTTTTTTGATAAATGTAAATTTTGTGTTATTTGTATTGTATCACATGATTTTGACTAGTTTTATACGTTTTATGTATGCATACCAATTTGGAAGAAGGAAGAAGGAAGGGTTGGTGCTATAGATAGTCTTTTGACCGTGGAAAAGGCAAGAATTCATGTTTTTGAAACATAAATAAGTGTAAAGTAGATTTGAGTTTGATTTGTCTTATAATGTAACAAGACCAAGAAATTATTATTATTATTATTATTATTATTAGAATTAATTAACCGTAAGCTTTGCTTTGGACATCACTCCATGGTTGTCAAGCTACAGCGTGTTCAAGACCACACCATGTGTTTGTCCTTCCATAAAGTTAAGTTCAAGTGCAATTGAAACATTTTCTATAAGATCTCAAGATCTATATCTTCTCTAGCTAAACAATTTACATGTAATTAAATTTAGATTTAATCAACAAAGTAACTGCAAATTTAGTGAAGGTGAAATTAGCTGAGAAGAATTAAAGGTAAGGAAAGAGAAAGTGAAAAATCAGAAACCAGAAATGGGGTTAAAGGAAAATGGCTTAGATCACTTTACACTGAATACACACAAGCTCTAGTTAAAGGTTTCAAGTAAATGATGCTAACCGCTGACTGTTGAAATGATTAGTTAGCCTTAGCTTAAGGGGTGTTAGGTCTTGTTAGCTTAACCGGCTCAGGTGGTTTGCTTACAATCTGGTGTCAGGGTGACATATGCGCTATCTGGAGTTAGTGTTTCCTTTGATAAGTCATTGTCATGCCAGTTCAAACAGTGTGTAGCAAATGTCTGTAAGTTTCAAAAGAGCCGTGCATAGTCTGTTGACATGAGGTTTGCATATTCATTCAAGATTTTCTTTCAATCAGTAACATTCTAATTCTACTAATGCAGACTCTTGCTTGCTTTTCTGTGAACACATGTTTTCACCTACTTTAAAGGTGCAGTGTGTAAATTTTAGCGGCATCTAGTGGTGAGGTTTTGAATTGCACCCAACAAAAGTCACAGTGGCAGACAGGAAGTGATATCGTAGTCTGAGACAGCAGAGAGTAGCCAGTTAAGCAATGAGGTTTCTTTACAAAGATAAAATAAGAAATTAGGTTTACTTAATTCAGTAAAATGATGTTATTTCGAAAATTATTGTTACCTGTTCATCATTGTGTCAGTGTTTTATTCGCTGACTTTAGCTAGCTTCTTTGCACGAAGTACAACATGGTTACGAAACCCGTTTGTCCGTTCAGGGCTCCTGTAGAAACATGTCGATATAAGGGGACCCGCGGTGTATGTAGATATTAATGGCTCATTCTAAGGTATAAAACATAATGGTTCATTAAGTAAGGTCTTTATACACCACTGAAAACATAGTTATGTATATGATATTGCATTCCTGTCAACAGATCCTCCTAAATATTCCCTGTTAATTATGCCCTGTGCTGACTAGGAACTTTTTGTAGAGGGGTCTTGCATTGTGGCCATGCTGAGTGCCTTCTGGTGCCAGCTTTGGCTTCTGGGTTTTGCAGTTCAAAGTCAATGGGGATTAAGAACCCTTTCTGAGGTTCGTTAAAGGCCTTCTGTGTCAGGTCACGCAGTCGTTGAGTGGGCATTGCGTGGGGGCAGGCCGTACTGCTAAATGGTGACTAACTGGTTTTGGAGGAAAATTTTCTGGAAACTGGTCTCTTCCTCCATCCCAGGTTTGTTGGGAGCTCCGAGGTAAGCTCGCCTGAGTCTGTGGTAGTAACACAGGGGGCCCTATTTTAACGATCTAAGCGCATGGTCTAAAGTGCACGGTGCAATTGCACTTAGGGCGTTGTTATGAACCCAGTATGGGTTATATTTGTGGGTTGTTTGTTTTTCCTTTGTTTTGTTTGCAGGATGGAGTTAGAGTGAGTGACGTCATTGATGACTGAGGAGTTACACCTGTGTTGAAGCTGATGTCTGCAATTAAAGCAGTTCCCTTCAGCTGTGACGGTGTGCCCTCTCCCATCCTTGTACCGTTTGTGTACCTGATTCAGTTGTTTGTTTTCTTTTCATCTCGTCTTTTTCCCATTTAATTATTCTTACTTTAATAAATGTTATTCCTTTTGATCATTATCCAACGTATTGTCTCCTCCTTTGTCGTGGCTTGCGAGCCGACAGTGACAAATGGGGGCTCGTCCGGTAATCATTTGAAAACTCCTCTTGTATTTCGAGATGATTTGGAAGCGCTTTGTTTTTTTTTGCGTTCAGTTATTTTGTAAGGAAACTCAGCGTGTGGATTAACCGAATGTAAAACTGGAAGTGAGATTTGGTTTGGTTTGCACTATTGTTTGGGATGTTTTATACGTCGTACTTTGAGGAAAGCGCGTTGGATTTGTTTGTTTTGACGACAGAATGTATGGATTGCTGTATCTGTAATTTTGGCTGTCCTATGCTGTTTTTTTAGGAGGTAAGTGATTTTGCTAATCCTGTTGTGGGGGAATATTGAATAGTATTTTTGTTTCATCCTCCTGAGTGCCTCAGACCTTTATCTTAAGATAGTATTTTTGTTCCCTTGTTAGTTGTAGCTGCCCGTTCCCTTTTAGAACAAGTGGGTATAATGTAACTTTTTTGTGTGTGTGTGTGGTGACCGTGAGAAGAGCAGTAGTCTTTGGTGCATATCTGTGGTATGAGTGAGTTGCCAGTGTGACATGCTGGTTGCTTTTCTTCGTACTAGTGGGAGTTGGTGCTTAAATGCCCCTCACCAGTAAGCACATGAAGATTAGGGGTGAGTTAGTTAGATTATTATTTTATTTTTTTATATATAACATTTTTTATTCCTCCTGCTGGGGTTTGTAAAATACACCTTCTATTTGTAACGTGTATTTAAGGTGGAAATATGTCTAATCTAGTCGAAGATTTTATTAGTTCTCCTTCTGAAGTTTTACTTGATTAGTGTACAAAAGATCTGTTTTTCAAAATTGCGGATCATTATGGAATAGAACTTGGAGACAAGAGGTTAAAGATAGTACAGTTAGAGAGATACTTAAAACAAGACTAATAGAACAGGCCGTATTGTTTGAAATGTCAGATACAGCTACTACCGGTCAAGTTAAACCTCATTTCGGCTGTTTAACTTTTGAGCAACAGGAACGATTATTGTTGTTACAGCTTGAACAGGAACGTTTGAAATTGGAAGTAGTGTGAAAGAACTAGAAATGAACAGACCAATGTTGAGCTGCAGAAATACCGCTTGGAGATAATAAGAGAAGGTGGGCTAAATGGTTCAGCTGATGCTTTGCTGGGTGCTTCTCAAATGTTTGACACTGCTGTAAATTTGAGGTTAGTGCCTAAGTTTAATGAGGGAGACCCAGATACCTTTTTTTATATTGTTTGAGCGATAGCGAGACAAGAGATTGGCCTAGTAAGGAATGTACACTGCTTTTACAATAGCCGCTTTCTGACCAAGTAGGAACTTAGTTATAGGAACTGTCCACTTCTAAGCAGCTCTATGAACTACTCTCCCCCAAACTCGGTTTTGCTGTTTGCATTCGCACTGGCCAAGCGGCCATAGGAACTGGTAGGAGAGGTAAGGGAGTGACGCTTGTTGTTGCGACTTTTATTTTGACAGCGTGGCGGACCTTTATTTTGATGGCGCTGAGAATGCCAGAGCAAACAATGCTCGCAGTCTGTGTTCATTAGTTAGCGATCTATCTAACAGTACTTTTTAATATGTTATTAGATAGAACTGTTATACATAGAAAGTAGACAGTATATGAAAATAAGTTATTAGCCTATGCCGTGTGGTTGATGTTCCTAAGTTCCTGTAACTACTTGGTCGGAAAGCGGCTTATCACTGTTTTCCATGCTTGTATAGTTAGTTTCTGGAGTAAATATATAATCTGTGTGTTTACATAGCTGTTTTAAAAATGGCAGGTGCTGGTGTTTTGCGTGCATTCGGTCAGGGTACACTAACGTCACGAGTAGTTCCTATAGTGCTGGTTTAGACCCTACTCTGAAGTAGGAGCTAAATTAGTTCCTCCAAATGGAGTTCCTAGAACTAAAATCGTTCCTAGTCGGCGTGTTCACACCGCAGGAACATCCGGGTACTTTAGCCAATAGTTCTAGGAACTGTGAAAAGGTTCCTCCGGTCGGAAAGCGGCTAATGTGTGCTCACTGGCAGGGCTCAAGAAGCTTATTCTGCCCTTTCACTTTCAGACTGCAATAATTACTTTACCGTTAAAGCGGCAGTTTTAAAAGCGTACGGGTTAGTACCAGAAGCGTACAGACAAAAATTTAGAACATTGTCTAAGGGTGTAAAGGAGGCTCATGTGGAGTTTGCTAGAGAGCTCATTACTGCATTTAATCGCTGGTCTATGGTGTCTGAGGTAACCATGTTTGAAGAGTTGACTAACTTAATTTGCTTGACAGTTTAAGAACTCTGTTCCTGCTCGATAAGCAACATAAATAAATGAGCAGAAGGCTGAAACAGCTGCTATAAAGCTGCTGAGTTGGCTGATGACTATATTTTAATGCACAAGAGTAGTTTTGAGTTTTGGAAAAGGATGATATTTCTCAAGATAAAGTGGATCGCATGGCCAGGGATTCATCTCTGATCTGTAATTATTGTTGAGGTAAAGGCCACTCGAAAAATGAGTGCCCTGTGCTTAAAGTTAAGAGTAAAGGGGCAAAGGTTCCACGTGTTAAACCAGCTGACCTTGTGGCACCATTGTTAAACACAAAAACAATTGGTTTCACCAACCACTCAAAACCAAAATAAAGAGTGTTCCAACCAATCACCGACAGGGGGTGGGTGTTGTGAGGTTTTGCGCTCAAGTACGGCTGCACTCGAAGTCGGAGTCGCAAGCTGATAATTTATGTTTGGGCCTGAAATCGCTGATACAACCTTTAATATATGCTTTCTTTATTTTTACAATTTTCACCGTAACATGGCAGTTGTTATATGGCGATTAGAAGTGCATTAATCGCAGATAGGCTATAACGTTATACGCTATATAGACTCGGGAGGTGAATTAATCATGTTTTCAATAATTTATCTATGATTGCATTCTAATAATTTCTTAAATCGTAATGTGCTCGCGTGTGCGGGCGTGTTCGAGGAATTTGGCTGCTGTAAAATATATATATGTTTAATTAAACCGACTTTAAAAAATTTTTTAAACCAACTAAATGACAAAGTTAAATTTGCTGAATGCTGATCCAATATTGTAACACTCGAAGACATTTATATACATTTAATACATATAATCAATGTTATAACCACCATAAATATTTAATATATCACCCACCTCTAGAAATAATGCTTGTAATGCATTTAATTTCTTTTTGCATTTGAAGATTGAGTTGTTCAATTACTATTTGTTTTGGAATATGGAATATTTTTGTGCTTATCTGAAGTTAAACATTCCTTTTGCAGGATCAGTTCATATTTGTTATCGGAGATACAGTGCAGACCCGTATTGATGAGGTGATGTTACAATGGTCTTGTCCGATTGAATGATCTATGCTAAGCTATGCTAAAAGTGGTACTGCCAGACCCGGAGATCAGCTGAATGGATTCGAAAACGGTAAAACTCAACTGTTTAACTCTGGGGGAGTTGTAAAATGAGCCTATTTCCAAAAAAAGGGGAGTATCCCTTTAAAGCCCTATTATTGTCATTCTCATAAAGCATTAGACCCCAAGACAGATGTGAAACCTGCATTGGTAGTTGAGAGTACTTCACCTGTTCCTTTGGAAGAGGGAATTGATGAAGGAGTTTCTTCCCAGAGATACGGTGCTGTTGGAACGTCTTAAAAATTCAGAGACTCTTAAAAATGTGCATAAAATGTTGACCCATTTAAAGGAACACTCCACCGTTTTTTGAAATAGGGCTTATTCACCTTCTTTCCCACATTTAGATAGGTGGGCAAATGCATTTATGTCATTTATGCATTATGTGCGTATTCACAACGAGTACAAATAGCGTGATGCAGATTAACACTAGGCGATTTCCTAGGCAGATATTGACTTGGGACTATATTAGTCCCCACCCATCCCCCAATCCAAGATGGCCGCCACCAGTCTAGTTCTTTTGTTTGTGTGCTTGTGCTGAGTTACGCTTTATGTGTTTTTATGTTCCTGGCTTTTGTAATACCTTACAAAGGAAAGTAAATTTCTTCCGGGAAACTCGTGTTTATTGACTGTTTTCGTATGGTATCACATGGTGCCTTGTTATACTTGGATCTGTCCTAGAAGTAGAGGGATTATTGCCACTGGCCTGCTCAAAATTTGATCTGCTGAAAGATCCAGGGGAATTTGAAATCTACTCTGTCTTCTGGATGGTCTGGGCTCGGTTTGTCCCCCACGCCTGGATGGTAGTGATGCAAAAATAACAATAACTTGGATTTAGCGTGGCCATACTCTTCCTGCAAGGATCACGGATGCTGCATGCTGGTTAACACATTGCACCTGTGAAGCGTCTCAGGATGGATTAAACCATAACAAGTTTCACGGATTGCCGAAAATCCTGCATGTTGGTCAACATATTTGGACAAGTGAAAGCGTCTCAGGATTGTTCTACAAGATTCACAAAACTCTGCAGTGAGCCCTTGGAACCTTTTGTCTGTTCAGCCTATGTTTTATGTTTTATGGAAGCACAATGCATCTTTTACTATTTTTACTACTCACAGCATTTAATGATGGATTTAAGTCGCGGCCAACCCCATTTATTGCCGAGCAAAACCGGGTGAGTACATTGCAAATATCTCACTCCTCAACTAAGGAGGCATGCAGTTATCACCACTTATCCATCTGCACAGCAACAAACACTCTATAATCATCTATCACAAATGAATCCCTCGTTACACCTGCTAATAATGAACATTTTAAATAACTACTCTACTGTGCAACATGAACTTTCATCTCACTTGTCAGTCAGTGATTGTGATGAAAAACACACAGTGAAATCTATTGTCTTACTACTTTTGCTGTTATCTGGGAACGTACAGCCAAATCCTGGGCCTGACTCACTACAAATTATATATTCCCCATGCGACTTTAAAAACAGATCCGGTCTTGGAATTATGCATTTTAATGTTAGAAGTCTTCTTCCAAAAATGGACATATTAAGACTGTGGGTTGATGCAACGGATATGGACATCATGGTCTTATCAGAAACCTGGTTAAAATCTACAATAACAGATAATATGATTGCTATTGATGGCTATAATATTTTCAGAGCAGATCGTTCAGGTAAGGGGGGCGGAGTTGCTATATATGTTAAATTAAAATTCTTAAGCTCCGTGACATTGTCAGTAAGTAGAGTTAAACAATTTGATTTACTGGCATTGAAAGTAAATTTATACAAGGACATATACCTCACTGTTGTTGGCTGCTACAGGCCACCCTCCGCTACAAAATAAACTATTTCCTCTCTTCATGATGTACTACTCAACCTTAATGACTCTGAAGTAATTCTAATGGGTGACCTAAATTGGGATTGGCTTTCCCCTGCCTCTGAGAATATTAAAGACCTATTTGTCTCTTTGAATCTCACACAACTTATTGACACCCCAACTCGTATTAACCCGAGAGATCATAGCAAATCAACGCTGTTGGATGTCATTTTTACAAACATGCCACATAAATACACATCGACTGCTGTTTTTTGCTTTTTTTTAGATTTCCAAGGGTGTTCCTCAAGGTTCGATTTTAGCCCCTATTTTATTTTCTATATTCATAAATAATATTGGAAAGGATGTGCAAACTGCTAAACTGCACCTTTATGCAGATGATACTGTGATATATTCAGCTGCCCCTTCATTGAGCCAAGCCATAAATTACCTTCAATTAGCCTTTCAACAGCTTCAAGTCTCACTACATTGGCCTTAAGTTAGTGCTAAATACTAAGAAAACCACATTTATGACGTTTTCAAGGGCTCGTTCCCAATCCCCAGATAATATAACTATTAACACACTAAATGGGGACCTAATTGAAAATGTTTCATCATACAAGTATTTAGGTTTTTGGATGGATAACAAACTTTCTTTCAAAGTTCATGTTGAAAAGCTTGTAGAAAAATTGAAACTAAGACTGTTTTTTTTTTTTTAGGAATAAGGCTTGTTTTAATCTGTTAGAAAAAAAACTTGTGCAGGCTACTTTTTTAAGTGTTTTGGACTATGGTGATGTTGTCTATATGCATGCTGCCTCTAGTACTCTCCACTTTTTAGATTGGCTGCATATGGGTGCATATGGGCACTGGAACAATCCTTTCAAAAAAACGCATTCAACTTTCGTTTACAAAGACTTGAAACTCACAGAGTGGTCAGGGGTGTTATGCTCACACAAAAATCGCTGCAAAAGAGGCTTTCCAACAGGTTTTATTGTAGTTTTTGTCCACATTTTTTTTGTGTGTGTGTTTGACAAAAACTACGATAAAACCTGTTGGAAAGCATCTTTTGCAGCGATTTTTGTGTGAGCATATCAATGAACACCCCTGACCACTCGGTGAGTTTCACGTCTTTGTAAACGAAAGTTTAATGCGTTTTTGGAAGGATTGTTCCAGTGCCCATATGCAGCCATTCTGTAGGTGGGGGGGAAGAAGCAAAAGGAACCTAAAATTCTCAGGACAGCAGCATGTGTCCAAATTTTAATCTTAACCGTTCTATTTCATCAGAAACGATCTGTAAACAGGGCTTTAAGTGTAAAATACCAAACTTGTCCTTTAAACCATTCCATCTTCTTGGCCCTGTTGGCAATACTACGATTTATTTTGTGTCGAGTGCAAGTGACGTCGCAGGCAGCAGAGAATGCAAGTGGCAATTGCCAATCTGAGAATACAAGTGCAAGTCTGCAGCCACCCTTCTCATTCGTTGCCTTACATGACATGGTAACCTAATAAGACCTGCTAGGGTACATTTTTGTCTGGAGTACATCCTTAATAGTAGGGTAGGCAATTTCGGAGAGGCTAGCAATATATAGCAAGTTAGTTTTGAAAGCATTAGATCCCACCCTCCCTTCAGAGTGCCTCTAAAGCCATGCCTCCTTCAAAACTCAGGAACACATACAGCCAGAGTAGATTGTTCAAAGCATCACAAGAGACGGCGTTAAATTACCTCATGTCTCAAAGCACATAACATTACAATAAAAATGAACGTAGACAACATACAGAGCTCTTTCTTGTGCCACCTGACAGCTGCAGATTAATTTTGGTATTGATAGTGTTAACATAGAGACCCATAAATCCGAGTCTGAGGACATCAACAGCTCTGAGTACGCCTCGTCTAGAACGTCATGGCTTGCCATTGATGAATGCAATGATTGGAAGAAATTTTTTTGGTCCTGAGACTTTTACAGAAGATATATGTTAAAAAAAATTATAATATATAGACCACTTCTATTGTTGATTACTGTCAGGATGTGAAGTGTGAAGAGTTTCAATCAGAATTGAAAAAAAACGTGTATAAAAAAAAACAAAAAAGAGGCCAATCTACTTTGAGTGAAACTAAAACAAGCCAATGTACATTGGCGTGCAATCATTTGCATCAGCTGTGCAGCCTCGCAGCGCGGGTATATAACGAGCAGCTGGTGTGATTGCACTTCAGTTTTTTGCTGAGGAGCCAAGCCTGAAAAGCTAACCGCCCCGGCGGGCAGCAGCAGATGTGGCGATGGGACGTACGTTTCCGTTCCCTCCTTCAGGGAACGAGGGTTACCATACGTAACCGAGACGTTCCCTATCAGTCGGTCACTATGACGTAAGTCGTGACCGACGAATAGGAATCCCTACCAAAGCGCCACAGCTGCTGCACCCCATCCAGCGCCCTGTGCAAGCCTCTACCCCTTCTTGCCTGGAAGGACGATAGGAGGAGGCTTACAGTGTATCTAGTGTAGAGGTATCTGTCACTGTTTTCCGTGATAACCCATACAGTGAGATTATTGGATAACACTGGGAAAGCATGCCCGATCTGACGGAGGTGAATGCTGCAGAAGCCACATTCTTTGAAGGAGTTATGTGAGGATAAACATATGGACTTAACCCGAGGGTTGTACTGCATATGAGTAGTGGGTGACTTAGCCCAAGGGAAAGACACGGGCTGCCATTTAGGAGCAGCCGTGGAGAATATGCACATATGGGATCCCAGTAGATCCGTAGAGCCTAGACTCGGTTCTCAAGGATTCAGCGGATAAAGGCCTGGCACCAGACGCTCCACCATGTCCGGGCCGAGGGTGTTTGGAGGACTCAGCAGGTTTTGACTCTGGAGCAATAAGGGTGCACAGTAGGGTGCAGCAAGCCGACAGAGCCGGTACTCACAGTGCTTCTACCCGTTTAGGGTGAGAACACGGGAGGACACCGGCTCTACACGTAGGCTATAGTATTTAGCGAATGTGTTAGGTGTCGCCCAGCCCGCAGCTCTACAGATATCTGTTAGCGAAGAGCCACGTGCCAGCGCCCAGGAGGATGCAACGCCTCTCGTGGAGTGTGCATGCAACCTTTCCCTTCTGCTAACCTCCGTAACAGACAAAGAGCTGGTCTGAGGTCCTGACACTTTGAGTTCTCTCCACGTACATACACAGAGGGCGAAATGGTACAGAGCAAAGTCAGGGCTGGGTCTGCCTCCTCCAGGGGCAACACTTGCAGGTTCACTACCTGGTCCCTGAAGGGAGTGGTAGGAACCTTGGGCACATAGCCAGGCCGTGGTCTTAGTACAACGTCGTTGTCACCTGGCCCGAACTCTAGGCACGATTCATAGACCGAAAATGCTTGCAGCTCCCCTACTCTCTTGACAGAGGCCAGTGCAACCAGCAGCAAAGTCTTCATGAAGAGAAGCTTTAAGTCTGCTGATTGCAACGGCTCAAAGGGAGCATCCTGAAGTGCTCGAAGCACCAGGGAAAGGTCCCAAGAGGATATGGAGGGGGACGAGGAGGATTTACCGTCTCGCCCCTCTAAGGAACCTGACGACCAGGTCGTGCTTGCCTACTGTTTTGCCATCTATGTGGTCATGATATGCTGAAATCGCAGCAGCATGTACTTTGAGGGTGGAGGGATACAGCCTTCGCTCCAACCCTTGCTGCAAGAAGGAAAGCACTGACCCTATTGAACATCTTCGGGGGTCCTCTCTGCGAGAGGAACACCATTGGACAAACAGGTTGCTTCAGGGCGTACTTCTGCTTCAGGGCGTACGCACGTCTCGTAGACGGCGCTCATGCAGAAGTGATGGTGTTAAGTACCTCTGGGGGTAAGTCACCGAGAACCTGCGGGTCCCATCCAGGGACCAGACATGGAGTTTCCAGAGGTCCGGACGCGGGTGCCATAGGGTGCCCCGTCTCTGAGTCAGAAGATCCTTCCTCAGAGGAATTGGCCAGGGAGGGACTGTCACGAGGAGCATGAGTTCTGGGAACCAAGTCCGGGTGGGCCAATAGGGAGCCACCAAGTTGCGACATGCGACAGGAGCGTAGACCACCTTGACGGTTGATGTACACAGCGGTCGCAGTGTTGTCCATACGGACCAGCACGTATCTGCCTCTTTAAGCGGGTCAGAGCGTGACGTACTGTTAGCAATTCGAGGCAGTTGATGTGCCAATGCAGTTGGGGGCCCGTCCACACCCCTGACACTGCAGGCCCCTTGTAAGTGGCACCCCAGCCGGTGGCAGAGGCATCTGTGAATACCACAGCATGCCTGGACACCTGTTCCAAGGGGACTCATGCCCGCAGGAACCAGGGTTCTGACCACGGGCTGAAGGTCTGGCGGCATGCCGGTGTGATAGTCACCCGGTGAGCGCCATGATGCCAGTGCTGAAGCGGTCTCATATGAAGTAGCCCGAGCGGAGTTACCGCTGCTGCCGCTGCCATATGCCCCAGGAGCCTCTGAAAGAATTTCAGTGGGACCGCCGTCCTGCCTTTGAACGTGTTCAAGCAGTTCAGCACCTACTGAGCTGTTGCTCTGTGAGGCGGCTGTCTGTGTGACCGAATCCAACTCCATACAGAGAAAAGAGATCCTCTGCACGGGGCCGAGTTTGCTGAAGGCCCAGCTGGCTGAGGTGCCTAAGCACAGGGTCCCTGTGTTCGCATAACTGATCTCCAGTGTGCCAGTATGAGCCAGTCGTCGAGATAGTTGAGAATGTGAACGCCCTGATCTCTCATGGGAACAAGGGTCCCCTCCGTGACTTTGTGAAGACATGGGGAGACAAGGACAGCCCGAAGGGCAGGACCTTGTACTGATATGCTCGACCCTCGAACACAAAGCGCAGAAATGGCCCGTGTCGAGGAAGAATCGTGACCTGAAAATACGCGTCCTTCAAGTCAATCGCTGCAAACCAATCTTGGGGACGGATGCATTCGAAAATGCGTTTCTGCATGAGCATTTTGAACGGTAGTCTGTGGAGGCTCCGATTCAAAACTCACAGGTCCAAGATAGGGACTGTGGTGCTCTGACCTCATAACAGCTGGAGGGACCAGCTCTATCGCGTCTTTCGCCAGTAGAACTGCGATCTCTGCTCGCAAGACATGGGCATCGGCTGCTCTCACTGTAGTGGAGTGGATGGCCCGAAACTTGGGGGGACGCAGGGCGAAATGAATCGCATAGCTGAGCCTGATGGTCCGAATGAGCCAGCGAGACGGACTGGGGAGCGCTAACCAGGCTGGCAGAGACCGTACAAGCGGGACCAAAGGGACCATAGGCATACGGAGTGGGGCAGCGAGGTGGAACACAGGGACTTGGCTCGGGAGGCTCTCTCTGGGAGGTGGCCCGTAGAGGAGTCTGAGTGTTTTTAGTGTGCCTGCGACTGGCTTCATGGCGTCGTTTAGGTGGAGGCTGCTGCTGCAGCGCGGGAGCAGGGGCAGACGCTGGAGGACGCCCCCGGCGACGGCCCCCGGCGACTCAGTCTGCTTTTGTACAGCTGAGAACAGCTGGGCGAAGTTCTTAACCGTGTCGCCGAAGAGGCCGGACTGGGACACAGGGAAGGAACCGGAGCTTTCGGTCTCACTCATGTCAGCCAGACACAGCCAGAGATGGCGTTCCTGGACCACCAAGGTGGACATCGCACAACCCACTGACCATGCGGTCACCTTCGTTGCACGAAGTGCGAGGTCCGTCACGGTACGAAGTTCCTGGAGAACTTGGGGATCGTGACCACCCTCGTGCAGGACCTTCAGTGCCTGGGCCTGATGGACCTGCAGCAACGCCATGGCGTGCACGGCAGGGGCAGCTTCTCCACAGGCCTTGTAAGCCTTGCCGGTTAGGTCCGATGAGTACTTACTGGCCCGGGAAGGAAGACACGGTTCTCTGCGCCAAGTGGAGTTAGGGCACCGCTGCATAGCAACGGCCCGCTCCACTGGCGGGATACGTGTGTATCCCTTAGCTGCCCCGATATCAAGGGTGGTGAGGGAGAAGCCACCGGAACGGTTTCTGGCAGTAAAAGGTGCCGTCCACGTCCCTCTGAGCTCCCCGTGCACTTCCGGGAAGAAAGGCCCTGGGGTGGGTTGCTGAGAATCAGCACGCGCCACCCCGAGATACCAACCATCCAGCCTCGAGGGTTCGGGACACGGTGGAGGGTTCCACACGAGCCCGACCCTGTTGGCGGCCCGGGAAAGCATGGCCATCATCTCCGGGTCCGTCTCGGGTACCGCTGACACACCCGAAGGAGGTAGAAGTCCACAGAGAAATCTGACCCACCCTCCGATGCCGTGATCTGACATCTGATCGTCGCAGGGAGCACCAAAGCTCCTTTCAACTGGCTGCACAGTGTGAGAGGGGTGAGGGCTCCTAGGGGGTTGGTTCCCCAAAGGAAGTGCGCTCACCGTAATCCTCAGGTCTCCAGTGTCACTGCCTGAAGAAACCCTCTGAGGGGGATTGAATCGAGGCAGAGGCACGGGGACTCCGCCCCTTTGCAGGAAACGAGAGTCTCGACCGCTCCTCCGCGCTGGTCATCTTCCCACAATGGGAACATGACTCACCCACAAAGGCTGCCTCAGCATGTCAATGCCCAGACACACGAGGATAGTGACCATCCCATGACCCCAGGTAATGACCGCATCCAGAAACACACAGATAGAAAGTCATCTTTAAAAAGATGCGTTCTGTCTGTGTAAGCTCTTTTAGGGTCTGCTTTCACTGGTGCTGAAGCACGCAGGGGAACAGGCACTGTGAACACAGACAGGAATGTACACCTGTCTGTGCGCTGTTTCTCTCTCTCACTTGCAGGTCTTACCAGCTGTAAAAACAGCTTTTGGGCCTTATTTTAATGATCTGAAACGCAAGTATCAAACGCGAAACGCAAGTAACTTTGTGGGTGGATCTTGGGCACTGTTGCTATTATACCGGCGGGATAAATTACTCTTGCGCCCGACGCAAATCTAAAATGGGTTGGTCTGAAGTAGCTTCATTATTCATAGGTGTGGTTTGGGCGTAACGTGAAATAGACCAATCAGAGCGACATCTCACATTCCCTTTAAGAACAGGCGCGCTTGTTCCATGGCGGATTGCTATTATAACGGCGGATTTGCCAGGCGCACGCCAGGAGCGG
>FLSR01000535.1:70777-104629 GCA_900092035.1 Leuciscus waleckii
CTTCGGTTAAACAGGTGTATAATAATTTGGGTAAATGTGTAAGCTAGATTTATGCCTATTTTTTCACATCTTCATGGACACAACAATGATTTCCCTCGTGTGTTAATATTTTTCCTTGTAATAATGTCTGATTTGCAAAAATGAAAACTGCTGCTTCTGTGTAGATGAGAGAATCTCAAGTATAAAGAATGTTAATACTTTCCCTTCTTTACTTTCCCTAGTCCCTTACTGTTACATATCATCATGCATCATGTTGTGATTCTGATGAGGGTTTTCTTACCAAGATTGGCATCTTTGGATGAGAGGAATATCCACTCTTCTCCTTCTCTCCCTTCACCCTCTTTCACCACTCGCTCTATCGCTCGTCCCACCAGTCCACTGCCACCCGTCACCAACACACGCATCGGCCCTTCCATCTGAAAGAGAGAGAAATTAAGTTTGATGAACACTTCAGGGGTTAACAAATGTGTAAATACATCAGATATCCATTGATGTACTATAGTAGCACAGTCTTTTTATACGGGTTCATATGATCTCAGTACTATCACATCTTTTTTCTCTTCCTCTTCAGCTCACAATAAACTACATGCAGAGAAAACATGTCTGAGCTCATGTAAACATGCCAGTCTATTGGCAAATGGCAGGGCATGATGTCACTAAAATGATAGCTGTGTGCACATTCTTGTCAAATATATTTATACAGTCAATTTCAAAGCTCTTTCCTGTTTTAGATGTGCTTTGAAGTGCACATAAAAAGTTAAAACAGATAAAACATTGTGAATACCAATTTATCCACATCTTGGGGGGTTGCGTTGGGTGCTCCAGCACCTGCCCTTTTGCCCCTTGGTGCCCAAAGTGCCCTTTTGTCAAGGCAAAATTTCCTCTCCTTTTTTTTTAATTGAAGGCCCTTTTGTGGATGCCTGCCCAATCTAACTATTAGTAAAATTAATGAATAACTCTGCGGCTGCTGGTAAGTGGTGTTTCATTCTCAGCGAAGTGTTTTTGATGTTTGTTTACTTATTATTATTATTTTACAAGAACGACGTGAAGAGAGCATGCAGAAATGTTGTTTACATTGCTGTCTGTGTGTAGGCTGTAGAAGTTACGTTAGCTTGCTGTTTAGGGAGAAAAGTTTCACGGGTGTCGAGGGGTCTGGTCTTTTGCAGCCTTGGTGAGCAGAAGAGACTTCTTTTAAAAACATAAAAAATCGTACCGATCTAAAACTTTTGACCGGTAGTGTATATTATATGGAAATGAAAGTATTTTTTGACCTTGGATGAATGTCATCCTCCTACCTGTTGTAGGAGACTTCAAAACAAAATGAATAACGTTTAAAATAGCATAATGGGGGCACTTTAATGAGGGTCAATAGAGACACATTTAAATTCAAATCAATCTTTGTGTATATGTTCACCAAAAGATATTCTTACATTTCAGGAGTCTTCGACTTGTTCTTCCCATTGAAAAACTCAGGAAGTGCTCTACGCTCTATAGCATGGACACTAAAAGAGACAGAAATAGACAGTTAAATTTTTTCTGACTCTTGCTTTTTATTTCAAGAAAAAAACAGAATTGCCAATTGCTTCCTATCTAAATGGCCGATTCTTGATGAGAATACATTTCAAAGCTGTGTATAGTCACAGTACCTGTTATAGTCAAACCAAGCAGCATAGCTAGGGATAATGATATGATGGGTCTGTTCAGTGACATTATCCTCATGAAGATCCGATCCCTTTACAGGTTCTCCTTTCACACTCTGGGAACCTTCTTCTTCCTCCTAGAAACACACAAATGTAAAGCTAACCACGAATGCTGCTCATGAAATACAGTGGGATTTAAACATCTGACACCATATTGATAACCTAGTCTAATTTAAATCTGGAAATGATCAAAATGTTAATATTTTGATCAATTTAAATCTTTCAAATTATAGGTCAACAATCAAATCCTGTTTTACTAACTTATGGAGTTAATACAACTAGAAATACTAAGAAACTCTTAATATTTTCTCTCAAATTGTTATGATACTTTAATTTATATATAAAAAAGACAATTAATAATAAATTAATATTTTAGCATATTACTATTAATATTATGTATTTATCTATTATTGAACTTGTGAGCAAAAAAAAACTGTGAAATGTGGTGCATATAATGCTGCTATACCTTTCCTACAGTCTCTTGATTCATCCTCTTGCTCATCTAGGTGTGATAGCAGAAGAAAACAAAAACTGAGAGTTTAATTCATTTTGCACATACACTTTTACTTTATGGTACAAAAAAAGACATTGTTAATTAGCACAGAAAGCTGAAGTGTGTGCTTTTCATGTGCTCGTCATTAAAACGCTTCCTCCGATTCCAGCTCAATGTGCGAAGAACATTCATAGGATGACATCCTTTATTTTTGCAATTCCACTTGGTGCCATTAATGGCACAGAAAAGACACACTTCACCTTTCGGTTAGTCTGAGTGGCAGGTGTGTTAGAGACAGAAGCTACTGTAGAGACATACCCAGGTCAGTCATAGTGCCTCCTTTCACTGGAGTAGAATCTGAATCCTTCTTAGTCACTACACACACAAATATCAAGATTACACACAATAGAGACTAAATGGTTAGGTAAAAAGATGTGTGTGAATTTACCTGTTTTAGGTAGTGTAGCTTCCTCCACTGCAGGCACAGGTGAGGGTTCATCTAACTCTTTAGTCAGATCTTCCTGTTCTTCCTCTCTCTGTCCTCTTTTGGACTTAGTGTAGGGTGTAGTGGGTCTAAAAACACACACGCACACGCACACACACACACAGGTTTGTACAAAGACACACAGAGAGCGTCATCTTTACATTTCCAGTGCCTCCATTGATTTCAAGAAATAACATACCAGATCTTAAATACATTATTTGATAGACTTAAATCTTTTTTGCGTGTAATGCCAAACATTATTTGGCACACAAACTTAAATTCTTCCAGTATTTCACTTTTATTGAAATTAAAATATCATGCTTTTTGTGTTTTTAAATGCTTTATGCATTTTCCGACAAAATGCAGAATTTTATCCCGTTTTTATCTTTCTGAAATCATTTGTTCTCAATATTTTGTACTTGTTTCAAAATATTCTGTATGTAAAATGTCTTGTGTTTAAAGATATTTATATTTATATAGGGATAACAGTTTAGGAATCCATTGAAATCCCCATATTTATTAGCCCATTCTGAATATTAAGGGCAGGCACTTCCTCCTATGGTGGATACGGCCCTGGTTCTTTGGGCCTGTGATGTGAAAATAAGATTTAATATAATTCATACATTTAAATATATCTAAAAAATAAATACATTTCAGAAATTATCTGAAACAAATATCACCGTTTCATGAGAATCAATGGTTTAAGATTCCATAATAAAAAATACCCTTTCTTGGTGTTTTTCTTCTTGCTTTCCTGCGGTGGAGGGGTAGGAGATGGAGACGGGGAGCGTTTCCTCTTTTTGGCACTGCTGGGTTTTTTATCCCTCCTTTCATCTGGAGTGCTCACTTCATCTGTGAGAGTCTTCGCTGAAATCCTCTTCCTCCTCGGTCCTCCCTCTCCCACCTCATAGTCTTCCTCATTCATCCACTCATTAAACTGATCCAAGTCGAGAATCCACTTGGCATGAACCTACACACACAAACACATAAACTTGTAGTCAGGTGATAAATGGCTGGATTTCTCAGATAACCATCAGCTAATCAGTGGTTTTATGAAAAAACATGAAAGGCAGAGAGAGCATGTGCAAGACAAAAGAGACAAAGAAAAAGAGAGGTAAAGGACTGGAGACAGATGGAGAGAGGTAAGGGGGGGGGGGTTCTAACCTTCCTGGGCTTCTCAGCAGTGGGCGGATCCTCCACAGCAGCCTCCACCTCACTGGCTGAGATCCATGTGTCATAACTGCATCATGAACACAGCACATTAATCCTGCATTCATATACACACCTGAACTCTCTGTGTGTGTGTGTGTGTGTGTGTGTGTGTGTGTGTGTGTTCACCTATCAGGCCAGTAGCCCCAGTGTAGCAGCATCTGTTTGTCTCTCTTCATTACAGGACGGACCCACTCTTCTGAAAACCACACACATACCAATTACAATATTACTGCAGAAAACCATTCTTCTTTTTAAATGGAGGGGTACAAAGGGGCTAAAAGCCTTGACAAATTGCCTTTTTAATGAATTTTGGGAGAAAAAAAAGAGGAACATTTACCTAGGGGGGAGTTTAGCCCCATTGTACCCTACACGCGTGTCAACTGTGAATGTATATATTTACACTATGAACAACACACAGCAGAACGTACCGTCCTCCAGACTAGCAGGAATAGGCACCACTACATGAGAGCTAGAAAGCTTATCTTCAGTCACAGACCCCTAAAACACACACATACATGTCAAATAAGATGTCATTTCTTGATCCAGATTGACTTCAAAGAAATAAAGTATTGAAATATGGACTGGCCGATATTTAAAATATAAAATTAAGCGACATTGTAAATAAAGATGTATCAGTAGGTTAAGTTTTATACCTTAACTTTTAATGTATTTCAGGGCATATATATATATATATATATTTATACCATGGTCTGTCAGAATACTCGATTCTGATTGGCTGGAAGGTGTGCTGTAAAGCTATATAAAGCACAAA
The DNA here is from genome assembly GCA_900092035.1 of Leuciscus waleckii. Lineage (NCBI taxonomy): Eukaryota > Metazoa > Chordata > Actinopteri > Cypriniformes > Leuciscidae > Leuciscus > Leuciscus waleckii. The sequence continues at coordinate 75,439 of FLSR01000535.1, forward strand.
TAGTTCTAAGTCAATTTAGTCACCGTTCTAGAATAATGCACTGATTTGAAGTTATTAAACTTATAGCTTCTATGCTAGTAGAGAGATCCTGCTTAGATGCAGGTAATCGCACATCTCTCTCTCTGTCTGATGTGATATCAATATGTTTCTTATCTATATGAGACACATATTGAATATTATAAAAAGCTAAAAAATAAAAATAAAAAAACCTGAAACGAATAAATGAATAAAATAAATATACTTTTTAAAAACACATTATCCAGCCATAACTAGATGGCCTTTGTAACAACTAAAACTAATGGTTTTTGGAAGTACCTGGTGTCGTTTGATGATGTCCTTCAGTTTTCCCAGTAGCTTGGGCTCTATTTCTGAACTCAGGTAAATCACAGGTCGGGACAAACAGTTATTCTAGAAAGGAAAAAACACATCATTATTCAATCTCACATATGCACATACTAATAAATCCAACCATTTGATGACTGCAAGTAAATGTTCATCTGACTGGATGACTGTGTGTGTGAAATTGTGTGTTTGATACACACCTGTACCAAAGATTTCTCTATAGTCATGAACATTTCAACATGCGTCCATTCTCGAAGGGTTCTGGAAATCAAATCTCCTCCTGATGGATACAAAAGTGAACAGCTAATGAGTATGAATTAGGTTTTTGATCCGTAATCATTGAAGTGGCACTTTATGTCTCACTGGTAAGTACTTTAACACCACAGGGTTACTACACTAATAGAAAGTTGAAATGCAGCAACATAAAAATGTCATGCAGAATCTATTCAGGAGCATAAGGACCAATTGACACCACGATGGAGGCGAATCACGACTCTCTTGGTGAGTGTGTCATAAGGTTAAGTGAAGGAGAAATTATACAACAACTGATTAAGCCACTCAAATAAGTGGCAAAAATACATGTTAAATTAATAGATTCTTAAGTAGTCCACATAAAGAATATATTTTACATGACATCCTTTTTTGACTGGACTTGATTTATATATATATATATATATATATATATATATATATATATACTAATGAGCCAAAACATTATGACCACCTGCCTAATATGCTGTTGTTCCTCTGTATGCTGCCAAAACATAGCCGACCCCCTAAGGCATGGACTCTACGAGACCCCTGAAGGTGTCCTGTGGTTTCAGTCACCAACACGTTACCAGCAGATCCTTCAAGTCCTATAGGTTGTGAAGTGGAGCCACCATGGATCGAACTTGTTGGTCCAGCACATCCCATAGATGTTCAATTGGATTGAGATCTGGGGAATTGGCCAGGGCAACACTTAGATCATCTCTTCATCATGGTCCTCAAACCATTCCTGACCAATGGATGCAGTGTGGCAGGATGCTTTATCCAGCTGAAAGAGGTCACTTCCACCAGTGAACACCATTGTCAAGAAGGGGTGTACCTGGTCTGCAACAACGTTTCGGTCGGTGGCATGTGTCAAATTTGTATCCACATTAATGGCCGGACCCAGGGTTTCCCAGTAAAACATTGCCCAGAGCATTACACTCCCCCCACTGGCTTACTATTGTCTCACAGTGCATCTTGATGCCATCACTTCCCTAGGTTAATGGCACACAGTCCCAGCCGTCCACAGGTTGTAAAAGAACACGGGACCCATCGGACCAGTCGACCTTCTTCCACTGCTCAGTCCAGGTTTGACGCTTGCGTGCCTATTGTAGGCGTTTTCACCGGTGGACAGGGGTTATTATAGGCACTCTGATTGGTCTGCAATACACTGTGCATTGTGACACATTCCTCCCATAGTCATAATGAATATTTTGTGTGACTTGTGCCACAGTAGATCTTCTGTTGGCTCGGACCAGATGGGATAGCCTTCGTTGCCCTCATGCATCGATGAGCCTTGGGCACCCAACACCCTGTCAATGGTTTGTGCTTTCAAACCACTGCTGACTGGGAGCAACCCACAAGCCAGGAATAGGGATTTCAGGGATACTCTGACACAGTCGCCTTGCCATAACAATTTGGCCCTAGCTTGTCAAAGTCGCTCAGATCTTTATTCCTGCCCATTTCTCCTGCATCCAACATGTTGAGGATGAGAACCAATTGTTTGCTTACCATCTAATCTACCCAGACCTTAATATGTGGCCTTCTTAGGAGATGATCAACGACGTCATAATGTTTTGGCTCAGCAGTGTGCATATATATATATATAAACCAAAAATAAACATTTTCATTTTCATAATTAATTTACATTTAATTTACATAATTATAGTGTCAATTAAATAATAAAGAAGAGTGAAAGAAAGAGAGGGAGACAGAGGACCATTACCATCCTTGATCACTCTTAAACTTGTAGGCAGCAGCCAGAATATGACACAGGGCTCCTCCAGATTTGAAATCCAAAAAACACTTCATCTACGGGAGAGAGGAGAGCATCATCAGAAATCTAAATGGTGCACTGATTACTTTAATGCATTCAACTCAATACTGTTATGAAAGAAGGCTTGTGTGAGTACCGGTAGTTTAGTAAGGGGAGGGTTGCTGACATGTCGGCCAAACACTTCCTCCTGAAACTGAAGCAGTTGAACCACCAGACTCGACAAAGATTTATTGGTGGGGGGCTCTGCTTGAATATACAGAAAAACCAAAGAAAGTTTAAGGAGCTAGACACCATAATAAAAGGAACATACATAAGGATTAGTCACAGAGCAATACATCAACCAGGCTGAGTAATCATTCATTATTTGGCCATTCTGATTTATCAGAATTATATTTGTGTTAATTTTTGTGACCGTTGCAATCATTATATTGTATTACGTATACTGTGGGGCTCAAATTCATGTTAATTCAAACTTTCACTCAAATTTAATGCTGATAATATAATTCATGAAAAGTATATATTAAATTAGAACATTTTTAAATAAATACACTTTCTGTAAGATTTCACCAAGTCATTGCTCTAAAACACATGGACATGCTTGATCTGTCAGCTTTCCTCCACAAATAAATGGAACATCTACATTTATCACAATCTGCATCACTTGACTATTTAAAAAATAATAATAATTCAAATCAATACCTTGAATCAGTTAAATGACATAAAAGCGAAGGATGCTCTGAGCAAGATGTAAATGACTGAACATCAATGCATCCTCATCCTCAAACGCTGTGATGACAGTGCACATATTTTATAAATAAGTTTCATATTTTTATTAGAATTTTCCTTTATTTATGTTTCTGTACCTTAATTTCAGAATATTATTATTGCAATAATTCAAGTGTAAATGGATTAAAATTATATTTGCTTTGAACTACATTATATAAAAAGACGTTTTATATTTAAAGAATTTATTTCTTTACCTCATATATGAAATGCATTAACAATTTCATGCAACTGAGGTGTTTCGTTAGCGGGAAATTAGATTTCGTTGCAACCTATAGTCGAATTCCACACATTGTTTTATCGTATCAAGGTATTTCCATGTGTAAATTATACAGAGAAATATTCTTCACATCCGAGTGAGAATTTCTCATCGTCTGTATCACATTGCTGCTTTTTATAAGCACAGCGCGCGAGATTTGGCTGCACATCTGGATTCACGCACTTGCGTTGCCAATACCGCAGCCCCGTTACATGAGCTGGCCTTTCTTGAATAAAGAGAAAGCCATTCATTAAAACCTATTAGAGAATGTCTAATGACTAGCCAGAGATGTAGAAACGACATCTGATATTAAAGATGAAGCCAGTTCTTGGGTACGTCTTAAGACTTTTCTCAAGACGCGCATGCAGCATCTTCTATTGTCTGAGACGCGTCAGACTGGATTTTAAACAGCTGGATTTCTCTCCATCTCCTTTCCTGCCCTCCCCTCTCCTTTCTGACTACCCGCATCGAGTCTATCCTTTCCTGCACAAATAACTCAATGACCGTTCGTGCTGGTAACAAATAAACGAATGGTACCTTTTTATAATTCTTGCCCAGCCAAACCCGGACATTGTCGAACTGCGAGACGGTATCAGACGCTTCGAAATATTTTACATTCGGGCCGCCGTCTTTCTTCCGTACCGCCATCTTTGTCTGCTCCAAAGTTTTGCCACCCACCGCCCCCTGGCGGTCATTTGTTATTTTGCTAGAGTCAATGACTATGAAACGACCCCCATTCTGGCTCAAATTCTAGGGTTACGCTTCTCTTGGAGCTTTGAGAAAACTTGAGCCAAAATGGCGGACAAAGGGGACCAGTGACTTCCCTGTATCCCAACCCCCTCCTCCAAATAGTGAATCACATCTCCACATTGAGCTTTGCACAATAGATTGTTGTAGTCCTCGTATTTTAGTAACCTTGATGGCCCTCTACCACCTGGTTCAAAGTAGCCTCATATTTCTCTCAAGCTGTAAAAATGTAAAGGCAAATCACCCAAATCACTTGATTTTTTAACGCTCAATAACAGTCTAGGCTACTTACCACGCACCAGCAAACAGCAAGTAATTTCGAATGGCTAGTGATAATGAGCAGGAACGAAATTTGTCTGTCAACATCCCATACATGCTATAACTCACGATGTTGTTAAACTGGATGCACTTTACCATCTCGAACTTTTCAAGTTCAAGTCCAGTCTTCAAATAGCAACACCTAAAAGTATCCAATAGGTGTCGCTGCTGTCTAAAGTAAAGTCAGTGCTGGTTTGGTTGCACTAAAGCACGAAGCTGGTGGTTCGGTAGACTTACCTTGCAACATAGTTTAATCTCATGTTCTGTCCATTTAATGGCTCAGTAAACATGCTGATCAATATGATAGGCCTACCTCTTGGCTTTTCCTAATCTATCTATCTATCTATCTATCTATCTATCTATCTATCTATCTATCTATCTATCTATCTATCTATCTGTCTGTCTGTCTGTCTGTCTGTCTGTCTGTCTGTCAGTCTGATGTCGACATGATAAGTTTGTGAGAATCTTTCACCCTTCAGTGATTTTTCAAATGATATTTTAAACTGCGATTGTGAGGCCTTGCGTACACAATAAATTTGAGCTGTAGAGACCTGCAATGTCAGTGTAGATTGACAAACATTGAAACTTTCTTCTTCCTAACCATGTTTCTGCCAGAGTCATCATAATTTCAGAGAGTGTTGGTGTTGCTGTCTAGCCAACATCTCTTTGACCTTTTTACTATTGTCCTTCAAAGGATGCCCAGCCATCTATCTCCCCTCATTACCAAGGAAAAGTGTCTGTGTCTGGGTGGTGAATAGTAATCAACGCTGTCAATGGCTTCCTCACTAAATAGTGGTGTTTTGTGTGTGAGAGAAGGAAAGAAAGCTAATTTAGTTTGCGATTTAAATCTATTTTAACTGTATTTCTACCTTACATGTTCTTTTTATAGGAGTATTAGGAGCTCAGTTTCAAATTGGGGGAGACATTTATTGATTATGTGTTGGCTAGTGAAGTGGCTTTCCTGGCATTCAGTACAAATACACAAACTCAAATGAAATTAATTAGATCATCAAATGTCCAGCTTTAATTAAAAATGGAAGGCAATTAGTTGGCCATTTAATGTGTGTTACACTCAGAAAATGAAGACTGACGCGAAAGTGTTAATTTTTTATTTACAGCATGTACTCTTTAACATGCCAGAATAAAAGTCTGCAATAATGATAATTACACAAATCAAGGCTTTACAACAGCAATCAATCTACAAGTAAAATATTTAGAAGCAAATTTCAAACACTTTTTATTGATATGGACACACACTTAAAAATGTACATTGCTAATACATGCACACGCACACACACACACGCACACACACACACACACACACGGATCAGGTCACTTTTACTGTAAATGTTTACTAACAACTGATCCTACAGGAGGTTTTGTGCCACTATACATAAAGTGAGTAATTGATATATATATATATCTATAATTTCACAATAGTCTCAAAATTTCTCCAGTATAAACACTGTGTACATACTTAGTAGACATAGAGGTTAAAAACATACAGTTTCCATGCCATGGAATGCATACAACCTTTTCCAAGTTACGCACACACATACATAATATGATGCAGAGGATGGAGATCTCATAAAGTGCAACAAAAATAATGAGGTAATCTTTCATTTAACTTAAAAGGTAGTTTTCTTTTTTTCAGCCTAATGCTATATGGATCTGGATGAGCTTTGCACACAAGATTTTAAAAGGCATTCTGCAGCATAACATTATCTAAAATAAAAAAATATCAACTTAATAAACATACTGTTCACCATTGGTAGGCTCAAAATAAAACAATTAAGCCCCAGTCTTTTTCAAGTTAAAAAATAAATTAAAAAGTAGTAAATACACCATCAAGAGGACTGTTAGCAATGTTTCGAAGCTGACCCCTATTTACTTTCTTACAGTTTTTTTTAGTCGCTTTGGTGCATTTCTCACATCACTATTTACATTTGCACAACAGTTAGTTCAACCTCCACAACATTTAGTCATTTGTGCACATCATAGTAGCAGTTTCTCATTCCTCCCAACAAATTGCAAATGCTTTTGGACATGCATCAATTGCTTTCATACAACTCTCTGCTGTTTTATAACATTATCATTTGCTTATGTCATGTCAGTCAAAATTAACTATACTTGTGAATGCTGAATAGTCATTCCATATAAAACTAATAGTCCTCATTTCACTGCTTGAGTCATTACATACAAAAATGTTGAACTAGTTGTCAAAATCTGTCAAGCAAATTTTACAAATTTTTAAAAATCTTTTTTAATCGCCACTCGAGGAGATACTTTCCTCGCTGCATTGCAAGAGATGATATTCGCTGTGATGTAGATGAAATTATGTGGCCAGACAGAGAGGAACGTCTGGATGTGCATGAATGATTACAGTACTATGTATGTTGTATGTTCAGTTCCAATATGTACTGCAATATTGTTTCAAGTTGTGCACAGCTCTACCCAAAGGGAGTTTATGTTTGTTGTAAATAAGGGTGTATTTTTTCTTTTGCACAATGCTGTGAACAAATTAGAATTGCAAAGAGCATATGCAGTAAAAATGTGAAACATACACATTCAGTGTCTTGTACTCAGTTACCTCACTAAATACAGTAATGTGTAACTTTACTGTATTTTTCAAATGGCTGTGCAAATAGTATATAGTGCTGTCTTGAGCATTTTCAGGTAGTGTCACCAAGATCTGACTTTTTTGCATTGGAAAACATTTACAGAGTAAACTGTCATAATGAAAACATGACAAAGCCATTTGACTATCTTGTTCATAAACAATGGTGTCAGGACTTTTCATCTTGATGACACTGACACTTTCATTGACATGAATACTTGCTTATGAGGAATGAGCTATCCATTTTGAGCAAGTGACACGCTTTTGCAGGTTATCAACTAGGTTTTGCAGTTTGTACTAATTGTTTTGAGAACTGCATTAACTGTTGTGCAAATGTAAATAGTGATGTGAGAAATGCACCAAAGCGACTGAGAAAAACTGTAATACACATTCATGGTGTTTTAGTGATCGATTCATCTGTGCACAATATTCCAAAGAAAAAGAATGTTTGTCTACGTAATCTTTCATTAAAACATAACTTGCTCTGCTTGCAAAATGAGAAAAGTAATATTTTCTCTTCAGAACCATTTTTTTGGCTGTATATGGTTCACCAATTGGTTACAATGAAGAAAAAAAAGTTCTCAACTATTAAGATTTGTTTTCAGAGAATGCATGTTGTCATAATTCATTGGCAGTTTTTTCCTACTTTAAATTATATTTAGAAGCTGTTTACATCTTTAGACTGTCACAGAGAGATCACTTTTTACAATCCAATCAACTGCCAGTGAATAAAATCAATTCCCGGCCTTTTTTTTTCTCATTGAAAATACTGTTTTCCCTAGAATGAAATTAAATAGGTTGTCAGTGCTGATGACTTTATAGCTATAATCGGAAAGTATACTTTCAGCTTTAAAGTTAATTTTACAATGTTTCCTCTCGATGTTATATCAAGTGTTGAATCACATGGATCAAATGTTTTTGTTTATCAATCAGTCTGATGTGAGGGAGTTAAATATGTGATATTGTATTTGTGTTTTTGTATGTTTGTATGTGTGTTAGTCAGGGTAGATGAGAAAGCCGCTGAATGTGCTATATTTGTTGGTGTTTCCTCCATGTACTTTTCCACCATCCAGCTGCACACAGACCTCATCTCCCACATCTAAATGCAGGATCACACTGTTAGAGGCGTAGTCATAATTCTGATCTGCGTCCTGAGCGATCGCACTGGCCCTCACCTGAAAGACAGAAGGAGAGAGAGAATAATGGTTTTAATGTTGGATAAAAGGAACAATAATCAGGAGGACAAAATACATCACAAAATAAATCCTGTTTAGATTTAAATAGGCAAACGCTTAAGAGTCTATATTGGATCATTATTGCTGTGATTATTATGTCTCTAGCATGTGGCAACAGTTCTTCTAATCTGATGGAGTGTGTAGCTTTTCATTTCTTAAACAACCGTGTATAGGAAGACATCATGGCCATATTCCAGGATGACAACATCAAGATTCATCAGGCTCAAATTGTGAAAGAATGGTTGAGGGAGCAGGAAGAATCATTTTCACACATGAATTGGCACCTCTGAATCCAGACCTAAAATTCATTGAAAGTCTTTGGGATGTGCTGGAAGAGACTTTACAGAGTGCTGGACTCTTGCATTGTCAATACAAGATCTTGACCAAAAATGTATGCACCTTTTGATGGAATAAATGTTGTGATGTCCTATGAAGTGCATTTATGTTTTTGCATTTAACTCTAAAGCTTTAACTTTATAATATCACAGCAGTCTACAACTTCCCCTTTAAATCTCTCTGTAAACGTGGCAGTCTTTCAAGATTCAAGATAAATAATTAAATAATATATATATATATATATAAAAAAACAGTCTGTCTTTCTCTCTATCTCTCTTTCCCTCCTGTCTTATGATTTCTCATCTCCTCCCTTAGTAGGATATACAGAGAGAACAAAAGACCAAGACAGACCAAGGGCCAAGGGAATAAGGCTTATTGATCTGCATATTGTATGTGTGTGGTGTGTAATTTATGGAAAGGCTGTTAAACACTGAGGTCTTCAGTCATTCACAAATGTTCACATTTGTTAAATAGTTAAACTCATGTAATTTTATTTGTGGTAACATTTTATTTTAAGGTAACATAATTACACATTACTACATGTACTTACTATAGTAATAACAGTTTAACAATTTATTAAAAATTATGTGTAATTACAACTACAAGTAACTAATCCAAAACCAAACCCTAACCCTAACTGTATTGTAAGTACATATAGCCTAGTTAATTAATATTACTCAGTACTTTTTGGAATAACAAGTACAATGTTAACTAGTTGCTATAGTCCCTATAGTTGCATACATGCATATGCTAAGAGAAAAACACTCAAGTGGTGGAAGGGAAAGTAGGGAGGAATAGCCTATAAATATAAAAAAAAAACACGGTTACACTTCATTTCAGTGTCTTTGTTATATGTCACATGTAGTTGTATTTACTATTAATTGTGCTTAATTACATGCAACTAACCTAATTCTAACCCTGACCCCATAGTAAGTAGACAACATGTGGTTAATTGATATTACTTAGTACACCCTTAAAATAAAGAATAACCAAAAGCACTAAAGGTCAACATTAAAATCAACACATTTGTCTTAAACCATTCAGGTCAAAACACTGATTAATGCCTAAAGCTTCAAACACGGCCTAATTTTTGCACTGCTAATTAATGCATGAGCTTAGTATAAGAACCAAACTTTATTAATATTTCATTCATATGTATAATTAATGAGTATAATTAAGATTAATCTAGCCTATAGGCTACTTCTCACTATCAAGCTCTGCTACCATAAAACAATCTATAAAATATTTATCTTTTTAATTCTAGAGTATGATACACTTTGTACTTTTGAAGAATAATGCTTTTCAAATGTATTTCAGTCGCGTCTTCAAGTGATCGACAATTTCTTGAATTTGTGCTTAATTCTTCTCACATCTACTCATTAATTATCCCTGTCTTTCCCCTCATCTTTCTTTTCCCTCCACCTCTTCCCCCGTATCTGTTCATTGCTTGCACCATCTATCCATCTTTTTCTGCGCGAATCGTAATAAAATGCAGGTCACGCGCGTGTCTCCACTGAGCGTCTCGTGTTGGCGCGTGTCCCTGTCCAGTCTAAATCGGATTGATTAACGGCGCGAGGTGGCAGGTCCCGCGGGAGGCCTGGGTCTGCGTCGGGGCCTCGCTGGATCGGTAATTGCCCGGCGCTGTGGCTCGGCTGTTGCTCCTAATGGGACACACTCCTCAATAACTCCACTGTATCACAATAAACGGAGCTTCGCACCGACCACCGGTCAAATGGAGTCACTAACTATTAACTGGGTGTGTGCGCGCGCGCAAGAGTGTGTGTGCGAAATACAGAGATATAGCTAGCTGGTAACAATAAATGTCTAAACGATATGGACGTTGTGTTTTATTAAATGTAGCTACAATGTGTTGTTTTCCCCCAGTGATTTCAAGGAGCCGTTATCAGATTAAATAGCAGGTCTTCGGTTTAAACTAGACAGCTTCTGACAGAAAAGAGTGATGATAATGTAAACATAGGCTATTCGTTAAATACATTCAAGAGCCAAATAAAACAACCAATTGCAAGAAGTGAAAGTAATAGACTACACAGAACGCATTGGTTGTGAACTTAATTTATTTTATTTGGTTGTGAATGTAATTTATTTTACTTGACTTTCATGAAAGCCAATAAAATAAACATGACACATGCCTATACTTTTCAGTCTTTTTCTTTTTTCAAGAGTGTATTTGTTTTAAAATAATGTTAGCCTACTTTGGATTGTATTTGTTTGCCAATTCATAAAAGTACAAAAATGTATTTAAGGCATTTCTGTAAAAACAACAACAACAACAACAACAAAACCTGTAAGTTATGCTGTATATAATATTCATAAAGTTTCATGACTAAGTAAATTTCTTATCAATAATGATAATTATAATACTAATAATAATTAATATTTTTAATTAATATGACTGATTTAGCTTTTTTGATGCAAGTGTTTTTCATTTTACAAATTCATAAAATGAAATACAGGGGAACTGAGAAAGACCAGTTTTGTGACATAATCAAACGTGGATATGAAGAATACATTCAGTTTTAATGGTCTTTCTTCTTTTCTATCTCTTATGTTGTCAGACAATATGTGCAAGTCTTTGTGCAAACGGTCTTTGTTGGATTGCCAACCCGGTGTGGGCAATGGGGGACACTGCTACATCCATGAGATAAAACAAGAAATGAATGAAAAGAACAAATTTAATGTGCCAGATATAAGTACAAAATTGTTTCCTCCTAAACAGCCCAAACAAATTTACAATCATTTCCAAGCAGAATCTCATAATTCTTTTTTCCTGTCCGTCTCCTTTCCCCATCCTGCTTCAAGGTTAAATGCTTCAAGTGTGTTTCTCTCAGTGTGTCCTTGGTAAAAAACTGGTAAAAAGGTCTGCTCTTGAGAATAATGCCGTGCGTAGGTTCATGTACATGTGTGTTTTGTACAGTATGTTCTCTCCTAAATGGGCCTTTTATAAACACACACTGAAGTTAATCTCATAGTATGTTGAGACCGACCTTTGGCCATTCAAAGGGCAGCGAAAGCACAGGAAATGAGAGATAGAGATATGAAAGAAGAAAACAGGGGCGGAGAAAGTGCAAACATACAGGGAAAACGGGTGTACAAGTGTCTATTGCAACAGCTGCAAAAGCCTGTCAAGGTACTGTGGGATTACCTCATTAACTGATTAATTAATTAATGGAGGATGTAAACTCATTAGCTGCTGTGTAATTGACAGGATGTTTGAGGCTTTTCTAACAATTTCTCTGCATCACACCGTAATTAGTGCTGCGCTTCTCTGACGAGACCACAGAGAGAGAGAGGTTTTTCAAAAGTGGCAGGGAGGTGAAGTGCTAAAGCTGAACCTAAAGTATAATGATAGTCATACTGTGGGATGAGAAGAGACATGTTTACATAGCCAAGAATCAATTACTGATTTAATTAATAGAATTTGTAATGAGAAGCAAATTGGCTGGGTATATTCTGCTTGAGTGACATTAATTTGTGGATGTTGAGCTCCCTGCTGCACCCCTCATGATGCTGTTTTCGTTTCTTATTCAGCCCCATGCAATCTATTCCTGCCATGAGGAGCCAAACTTCAACTAATAAGTGGCATTTCATAAATACATTAATATTCAGTTCTCTAAAAATAAAACTAACAGCCATGATCTCGCTGCAGTTACAGGCCGCAGATTTGTGCTTGTCTCAAAGTGCGTTAGAATCTACTTGTTTTAGATAGAAGTTCATAGACTATGTTTGTATATCAGCTTGTGCAAGTCTATGACCTGCAATGAGGTCAGTAGTCATTTCTCGTTCTCTCTCACTCACACGCGCTCACACTTTCTGTCGTTTTGCTCATCTATCTTACTTACACTGATCTGATGCTGTCTGTGTCTCTGGCCTCGCAGTAACACTTTCTCCCGACCTCTCTGTCGGCTCTCCTCTGATTAGCCATCCATCTTCCTCTCCTCCGTTCATCTCTCTATCATCCCACACCATCTCACCACCTCCCATCGCACGCCCTCCTCATCTGGGTGGGCTCACACTTTCAGATTTATCCGTTGCCTTTTTCATTTGCTATTTCATTTTAAAATAGTTATAATACATATAGTGTAAATATTGTTTTTCACCTAAAACAACAGTGACATGGGCATGCAGGTTTTACAACAGTTTACACTCTAAAATGAAAATTCTGTCACTCAAAACTATATGGCTTTCTTTCTCTGTGGAACAAAAAACTATTTTTTGTCAAAGCAATGAAAGTCAGTGAGGCCCAAAACAACATTGAACCCCATTGATTGGCAATTGTGTGGACAAAAAAAAACACTTATATCTTTTTTTTGGTATTCCACAAAAGAAAGTACATTTGTAACATTAGTGACTTAAGGGTGACTAAATTATGACACTATTTTAATTTTGGAGTGGAAAGTGTTGAAAAACCTGCCCATGTCACTGTTGTTTTAGGTGAGAAATAATATTTAAACTATTTATTCTATCTATTTTACAACTATAAAATTCATTTTTGGGTGAACTATCCCTTTAAGAGCAACCCAAACTTGGCACGGTTGTGTATGTTTATGAGAATACTTTGAGAGGACCTTGAGATGGGTTAAATAATTTAGCTAAGGGGAGAGATAATTAATCGAAGGGCAGAGATTGGCTGAGTGGCAGAGTGTGGCTGTGTGTGTGTGTGTGTGTGTGTGTGTGTTTGTGTGGCCCAGGTGGAAAAGAGGGAATCTCATCTTAAAGACATGAATGATTTAACACAAGAGGAGATCACTGGAATGACAATATATGCAATACAACATGCATGCCATACACTGCCTAAGCTTACTTTCCTCATCTTCTCATTTTCTGCATCTTGTCCTCCACTTAATGGAAGCTGTGTTGAATCCCCAAGCCTGGTTATGGGCCACAGCACAACTGCTATTGTATATTCAGCAATAAAAGGTTTTATATGAGTGGCAGAGACAATCTACTCCTCTATGTCATGTAACAGATTTATCAGTCCATAACAGATTTAACAAATTTGATACTGTATTAATGTTGCTATTGTTCAGTTAAGTCAATTCAGGTCACTTGATCTGCTATAACAGTCAACTAAATTAAACAAGTAAAATCAGTTCTTCCAATGAGATTTCCATCTGAACAGAAAAAATATTTTAATTGGTTAACCAATGAATTTTGATTTATTTAGTCATATTATAATATTAATGTAATATTGTTATACTCTTACTACTATTATAATATTGTAATATTATTTAACCAGTTAATTTAGATGTTTTCTGGAATCCATTAAGGTTACAACACATTTTTTTTTACAGTATGAAAAACATTAATTTGATGTTTAGTGCAGAGGTGGTTTTTCATTTTACTGTTGATTCTATTGGACCAATGTAAAACATTTTTTTTTATTTTCATCAGTAAAAAAAAAAAAAAGAATTCAGTGGCTTAAAATGTGATTCTGAGATTGGCTTTACATGCAGAGCGTGTGCATTTGAATCAATATATTTAGCTGAGATGGCCCATATGCTTTTGAAAATAACCAGTTCCACCTCTTATTTCACAGATACCAGTTGTGGATTCATTTTCTTTTGTTCTGGATTATATATGATGAACAGACATGGGGCATTGATGGCAGGTGTTATGTCATGTTAATGGCTATGTGTTAAAGGGAAGCTGACAGGTTGCTACAGACTCATTAAAGGGTTTTCATCACTTCCTGTCTGATATATCTGTCACAAAACCATGTGTGTGTGCGAGAAAGAAAGAGACACAGTGTGTATGTAAACAAGTGTTGCCAAGGGAATTTTTTTATATCTCTTGGATAATCCCCGCTTTCTTTTCCACTACTAAAAATCAAAACTGAGCGGTTGAGTTGAGAGAGCCTGAATCCCAGATCCGTGTCATGTTTCACCAGATGGAGAGGTTTTTTCTCCCCTCACTTTTTCCATTTATTCTAAATCCACGGGTCCTGTGAGGACTGTCTCCAGCTGTTGCATTCCGTTCCACTCCAGAGAGAGACAAAGAGACTGTGTTTGCTTGTTTGTTAGTTATGAATGTCCCTTTTTCATTGGAAACTGTTAACCTAATGTTGTTTCTGACTATGCAAAATGTATTTATTTAAAAGCTCTATTAAACAGACCCAAATTGACTTCTCAATAAAAGGCACATCTCAAATCACATTTGAACCATGCTTTGATATGTTATGCTCTTTGTAAGTCTTCATTTTCTAATAAAACTGAACATTTAATTGTTTAATGTTTCATTGTCCTTTTTCCCACTGTAGGTATCTTCAGTAAGGCTACAAGTGATAGACAGACAAAATGACTGCTGAATAATTGAGCAGCTGCCTTACTGGATCCTATTTGAATGTTAAACGTATTCCTTAATCCCTACCTCGGTGAATCTAATATTTGTTTGATATTTCAGTCAAATCAGACTCTTGTTTTTAATACAGTTCATTCACGTCTGACCTTTGTCTAGTTAAAGTGCCTCTAAAAACTTAGTTAGCAAACTCTACCTTTGGGTAGAGTGAATCCAAATGCTGTTTTCACCAGGGATATGCAACACTAAGAATTTGGTCTCTTTATACACGAGTTGGAATTTGAATTTGAATTGGTCATGGCCCGCAGAAACTTAAATTGGAATGACAGGAAGAGGAATTTACTGGATTGTAATTCAACACAGGGATTCTGGTAAAGGCAGAATTTACACTGGACTACAAAATCAACACTATCAATCTATCTATCTATCCATCTATCTATGTCTGATTATGTAATTCTGTTTATGACAATACATCTGTCTGCCTGTCTATAGATCATTCTGTCATTCCATCTATCATTCTAACTATCTATTATTCTATCTCTCTGCAGACTTTTTTTTTTTTCAACTTTGAAACAGGGTTTGTCAAGCCAAAGTTTGATTCAGGAGTTGAACTGGAATTTAAAAGGTATCCTCAAATCAGCTCTAAATGGCACACAATCCTTGTGTTCACACACACACACACAGAGAGAGAGAGAGAGAGAGAGAGAGAGAGAGAGAGAGAGAGAGAGAGAGAGAGAGAGAGAGACATCTCCTACCTGTCCATTCTTCTTGAGGTCGGCCCACATGCTAGTTCCATCTCCGCCCCTCATGAGCACGTGATAGGTGAAGAAGTAGATTCCAGGAAGAGGGCAGGTGAATTTGCCTGTGGTAGGCTCATAGTAATTCCCTACATTTGTCACCACATCATCAAACTTGAGTACTTCGCTCCCCTCATGCTGTTTGCGAGACCAGCATAGAAGGCTTTTTGGGGCTGTAGAACGATGGGACGTATCCCCCCGGGCCTGGACCTGGAGGTCCAGGCGGACCTGGTTTTCCTGGTTCTCCAGGTGGCCCACGTGGGCCTGGTGGGCCTTGTGGGCCTTGGTTTCCGCGAAAACCTGACTTGCCTCCCCCTCTGCGTCCAGGGATGTCGTGAGGAGGAGGCGAAACCGGTGTTAGTTCATTGGTCGGCGTTAAAGAGTCACAGACCATCTTACAGCTTCCAAGCATCTCATAATGCGTACCTCCACCTCCAGAACCACCCAGTTTGGTGCTGTGGACCAATAGTGGAATAGCGACCAGTAGCACCAGTACCATGGCCACGCCCACTGCCGCGCCAATAACGCGCTTCCTGCGGCTGAGGCGTGAGGCAGCAATAGAGAGGAAGTCCTCCTCCCCTTTAGAAGAAACAGCCCCGGCCAGAATGAACTCTGGGAAGGAAAAGGGACTAAGGTAAGATAGAAAAGTTAATGAGGGAGTCAGATACGATGAAACGTGGCTTGTGTCTCAGAAATAAACTAGAAAAATCCACCTTCAGCAACAAACGAATCAAATGTCCTATATGTAACAACGTCTTAAAGGATGTTTGTGTTCATTCCCGTTCCAAAGTTTCAATTTCTGCTGTTTTTATCTTTCTGCTTGTATTTACTAGCCTACATTAAAATCATAACAGCCAGCCCTCTAACCTGTACCCTCTCTTCTGAGTGACACACATTGGACGCAGTTATCGCTATGAACAGCAATTCTGGATGATCCAGTAGGTTTATATTGTCATATAAATATATATTGCTTGTCTGATATAAGCAACATGAGGGATTTGGTGTCTCAGATTTTGTCCAAGGATGGAGATTCTATCAGGTGATGTGGATGTGTATTTCTCAGGGGTTGCTGTGTGCCGGTTATGTCTCCTTATAGATTATTGGAGTGACAGCGGTGTGGTTCATTTTTCCATGAGAAGTTCAAGAAGCGTTCTGGAGAATTCCCAGAAAGTCCATATCCACTGCAGATTTAAACAAAAACTGCCCCTCCTCTCACAGAAGAAAGCTGTGACTGTGATTCAGATTCATCAAAAACAATCCATGTTATAAATTATTTGGTCTTTTTGTGACAATCTTAAACCTTCAAATGCTTAGGTTTAAATGCTTCGCTTGCAAATGTCTTATAAGCCGGATGGTAAGTGGATTGTGAAATATAATTTTAAATCTGGCTCACAGCACACGGGTTGATTTTCAATTCCTGCTGGTCTTCATCAAACTTCAGCTGAGTGACATTCAGGTCCCAAGATCACCCACCTCTGGCATCTTGACATGTTTCTCACTGAGTTGAAACATAAAAAAAGCTAAATTAGATTATTTAGAAAGCCTATGAAATAATTTAAGAGCTCCCAAAAGATTCCCTGATGCTGATTATGTAAGGTTATTTATTTCTGTTCAATACTGAGCATTTTACAGTAAAAACAGGCACAATTTATGCATAAGACATCTTGGTGACTTACATGAATAATTTTAATAGTCATTACTATTATATTACAGAGTTTGTTGATACATTACTACATAACAGACACATAGCCTACCTCTCCAAAACTACAAACAGTAGCCTATCATCACAGATTTCTTCATTTAAATAATCAGATAACAATCAATGTTGGGTCAGCTACTTGTTTCCAGTCTTGCCCATTTACACTCAAATGTCTTTAAACTTCTGTATGGTAAATGCAGGATGCTAATTAAATCAAATATTTATTTCCTGAAATAATTTTTCTTTTATTCTGATGCCAACTAAAAGGCAAATAATTGAGAAATTCTATAGAATAGTATACTAAAAGTTTGTAAAACATTTCTGAAGAACAAATGTCAACTGCAAAACAATTCTGCCTACCTTATAATTTCCCAGAGAAATATGAAAACTGATGAGATACTCCGCACGACAGCGCAGCTCCTCTCGCGTGCGCGAACGGCTCAGAATATGTCAGAGAATCTCGCGCCTTCGGGGTTTTCTTTAACGGTCATCTGCTCAGACTGTTGTCAGTTGAAATATCTCGTCTTCTCCTTTTGCTGCTTCTTTGCAGCGTCTTCAAGTCAGTTCACTTTAAACACTCATACTTCTATCGTTTAATATCTCTAGGAATCATTAAACTACTACTGGCACTTGTAAAATCTTATTTAGTGACCATTTACTATTTAAAAGTCAGTTATGGCGATTTCTTTGTTTAGATATCATCAAGAAGCAACAGTTTCTCACTTGTTCGATTTCTGTGAGGAAAAGGCGCTTCCACCCGCGGGATGTCTGTCTCGCGCTTCCCCCGCCCTCCGTACAATTACGCGCTCGCGCTCACTCGCACCAGTCTCCGCAGATCAAGAAATCGATTTCCCGAGGAGATGTGCATCCTAATAGGGTTGCTGTCTACCCAATTAGTACTTATAAAAATAAGTCAGGTTGTACTGGTATGCTGTCACTAATAGCAGTAGTGAGGGGTGATCGCAGCTAGAAATATAGGACCCACTGTAAATTAGCTGTTTAACTATTAGAGGGTTCGAGGATGGGGGAAATCAAATTCCAAATGAAAAACGTAGGCTATATTAACTGCTAAATTGTAACATATTTAGAGATTAGTTTAGCATGTACAGGATGATGTATCATCCAACATTTTTACAAGAGTGACTACCCTAATCTTACCCAACGCAAACCTTAAACTTCATTTGTAGCAGCAAATGTAAAGCGTGTGGTGGTAGTTGAGAAGATTTATAGTCTATGTACATAATGTACACATAGGGTACATAGTTTTAAATGCGTTGCATTTTAATTTAAATGTAAGTATACCTTCATACTAGTTTAAAAGCAAATAATATAAAGTGTAGCCTATTAGAGAAAAGTAGCCTACATACAGCACGTTGTCATAATCGACCTGTAGGTTAAACTCAACATAAACTGATTAGCAGGAACTGAGCAGAAAAGGTGCATTATGTTTGACTGTAAAAAATTGCCCTGTAAAATAACGGTAATCTACTGGCAGCTGTGGTTGCTAGCAAGTACTGTTAATTTACAGCCCTTACCGTTAATTTACAGCTCTCCTTTTTTACAGTATGTTACCGTAAAAATACCATGGAAGGTAACTCCTATCATTTGGGAAACCGATTGCTTTAAACAGTTCGAGTACTGATAGTACTGTGCACTTACTTCTTTTGAATCCACTGAAAATGAATATCTCTTTATATAAAACTGCAAACACCTAATGTGTAATAGTAAATTAATTAAAAACATAATTTTAACAAAAGTTTTTGCAGTTCGTATAGCGAACAATAGCACACGTATGTGCTAAAGTACTTATAAGGAGATTGTCACTGCATCAGAAACTACACAGTTACTGCTTTTAAATAAAGCAACAGGCAGCATAACATCAGTATTTCTCTGCTCATTTGACTGAAGCACAGGCTTTACTCTCCAGCACAATGGTGACCCACAAAACTAATTAATTAAACTAACAGATCTCTCCTATATCATCTTGTGCAAAAACACATAAAACACTTCAGTTTAATATTTACTTCAGTTATTGACTTCGCATAACTTTTTTCTATGAACTTTCACTACTATTTCAGTGAAATTAACTTCTTTTGTTTAATAAATCTGACTGTTACATTTTACATATTACTGTTTTTCCTTGATTTTACGGTAATCTACTGGCTGCTGGGTTGCCAGTAAATTGCTGTTTTTCTAAAGTTTTATGCCGCAAATTAATTTACAGTTGATTACTGTTAAAATACGCTTCACTCTGTTTTTTGTTTGTTTTTTTTTGACATATTTAACCCTTTTAACCCCACTGCTAAATCTTTTAAATGAACACTTGTGTGTCCACACTACAGAGTGTTGAAGTAACACTGAAGCAGTGTTGAAGTTAATGATATCATTTAGTGATTAATTAACTGATGATTGAGCATTGGTGATGAACACCTGATGTTAACAAGCAGAATCACTGAAGGACAGAGGAACAAGAAGATAAAAAAGCGAAACACAAGAACTACAACTGACTTCAGCCACAGAAGACATTAAATCCTCAAGATCTCAGCAAAGGAAGTTAAACAACTCCAAAAAATAGCATTACCAGCTTCACTTATTATATTACTAACAAGATTTACTTTATTTTTTCATACATCTACAGAAATTCCTATTGAGAATTAACGAGGTTAAGATGTTGTTTTGGTTCATTTGACGTTATCATTATGGTGATCAGTGTTTGCTTTAGTTAGGCTCTTGACCCTTGACTTTAACATTAGTTTTTCTTTGGCTGCTGTAACTGTGGGTTTTTAAGACACATTTGTTGTGGCAAAAACAAATCCAACCAAAATGATATCAGGTGTTGCTGATTATGTTGTCATTACATAATGTTTGGATCACCGATCTCAGCCTGTGTCTAATCCCTTATCAAAAAATGTGTAGATGATATTACTACACTGTGAAACTACAGCAAGTGTGTCAAACACACATCAAGCAGTGCTGCAAAATCAGTTATGAAGGATTTTTAAACTCATTGTTCACTAAAACATTTTGAATTATGGCTTAAGTCAGACACACACAAACAACAAGAATCAGACAATGAATCTCAACAATGGTGAAAATCAACAAAAAAGATAACATCAAATCTGAACATCACAAAATACACAACAAAAAGTCAACACAAAACCAACAGCAAAAATAAAAAGCAAAAAGTACAAATTAAAGAAAATAACCAGACAATTCAGCTGCATAATTTATTCAAGAACTATACGGTTATCCGGACCACACTCTTTTAGTCCCGTATAGTCCGTATAGTCATCCCTGATTGGTCTTAACCCCAGTGACGGGTAGGTTTAGGGGCGGGGTTAGGGGTAGGCCATCGTATGATTGGTCTTAACCCCAGTGACGGGTAGGTTTAGGGGCGGGGTTAGGGATAGGCCATCGTGTGGTCCGGATATCCGTATAGTACCTTTATTCATGCTGCAATGCATGCTGGGAGTCATGGCAGATTTTTTTTTTTTGTACTATGCTGGTACCCAACATGCATTGCAGCATAAAACTTTTGATTGTCACCATTGTTAGATCCATACGCCAATTCTTGATCCTATGTGTGTCTGGCTAATCTAGAAGTTAAAAATGTTCTGAGTATAAACTTTTTTAAATCCTTCATATTTTCTGGATGTTAAATCCCTGATAGATCTCGTTCTGTAAAATCATAATGACACCAAAATCAAAAATACAAAACATCACCCATATAAAAACATTAGACAATAAATGAGATCAGTGAATTGTGCCACTATATTATGATTGTGACCATTAAAAAACAGCGATTGTCATCTGATCCTGTTTTCTTTCAGCGTTAAAGACACAGCAACAGCATGACACAGCATGATACAAAATGACATCTAAACCTCTGCCACCTTTTAATAAGAACTTCTGTAGACGTCTGACAGAAATAAAGTCAAACTGGTTAGTAATAAGTGAAGCTGGTAATGCTGTTTGTGAAGTTGTTTAATCCTCCTCTGCTAAGATCTTTTGCTAAGATTTAATGTCTCTTATCTTGATTTCTTCTAGTTCCTCTTTCTAGTTCCTTTTTTCCTCAGTGATTCTGATTGTTAACAGCAGGTGTTCATCAGTGTCTCAATTAACTTCGAAAATGAACTGAATTAACTATGAAATGATTCACTCAATCAAGTGGACTATATTAGTGAACTAATGTAGGGAATAGTGAATGGGGGTATAGGTTGTGATTTGGAACACAGCCTCTGAGTGTCGACTTTGAGTACTGTTAATTCACAGTATATTTCCTGTAGGCTACTTTCTCGAAAACGACAAATATCACTCAGAATGCATTTTTTTCTACGGTATATTGCTGTTTTAATGGAAAACAGCATGTTACTGTAAAATTTGGCCATTTTTTTACAGTGAGAGAATGGACATTTCATTTTGCTAATGTAACTTAATTGTCTTCCTCTATACTCAGTGGAGTCATAAAAAAAGATTTAAAAAAATCTTGAATGTCTTAAATTTCAACCCCTTTTTAAGCCCTCTCTCGCTTCACTGCATGTCCTTCAGGAGTCGATGGCCCTGCAGAATACACTGCCATAGCGAACCAACATCCTTATTCAGCTTACCTAATAATGGCTGCTTAGGCATCTGTACACTTACATAAATTAAAGTAGCATGAGATGTGTTCATTATACGGCTGGTAAAAAAAAAAAAATGGAAATCCTCTTTGCATTCATCTGTGGTGATGTTAAAAGGGGGAGAGGGAGGGGAAAAGGATGAGAAAGCTTGGCAGAGGGAGAGAGAATGACAGTGTGTAGGGTGAAAGACAGTTTAGCTGTGTCTGTTGTCAGTGTCTCTGTTTCTTTAGCCTTCAGAGCTCATTAGCAATGATAGACACATTGCTACTGACAACCTCCCCCACACTTTAGCTCTCACCATACTCTTTTCCTATCATCCCACTTTCACCATCATTTATATCTCCATCACCATCTCCGTGTGCCCTTCTCTATTTTACTAAAGCCCTTCTTCACACTTTCATCAACGTTTATGGTTTTATCTCTCACACTGAGAATCAGTCATTGTCGTATCTCCTCTACTGTAAGTGGAATTGTTCATTAAAGGGTCGGTTACAGCACATGCGATCATTGATTAAATTCTGTGTTTTTGTCAATGTTGGTTTAATATGTACTGACTACTGATGATTGTACTGTCCTTAACAATAAATGCTATTGTTGGAACTAATTGTTGGTGCTGAAATTGACATTAGATAGATAGCTAGATAGCTAGATAGCTAGATAGATAGATAGATAGATAGATAGAGACCAGTAGTGTCAAATGACCAATGGCTTTTGGCAGCATTAACGTTTCAATGTGTACTTTTAAGTTTGAATAAGTGCAAATGAGATTTTAGTGGAAAACAATTTTCAATGAAAAACAACTTAAGGTTTAGTTCACCCAAAAATTTAAATTCTGCCATGGATTACTAACACTTGTGTCGTTCCATGACTTTTGTTCAACTTCAAAACACAAATCAAGCCATTTTTAATGAGTTTTTTGTCCCTTCGAAAGTCGAATCCACCAAAACTATAATGGTTCAAAAAGTTTCTTGAAGTTTTATTAAAGCAATAGTAAAAGAAATCATATGAATCAAGTTGCTTTATCTGTAGAACAGATTTATTTTACACACTGATCATCACACGCATCAAGAGTACATCAAATATGGTAATCAAGTTTAAACATGCTGCTTGACATGCAAGAACCAATGAGGTTTGGACACATGCGTCAAGCATACGGTTGAGCTTCCCTTTACCATATTTGATATGCTTATATCTATGTGCACGGATCAGTGTTTAAATGCAATTATAATAATTGATGACATAACTGTCACGTGTGGTTGCAGTAAGGCAGGCAAAGATGAAAATACATTTCCAACACAGCGTTTTAATGTTAACAATATAAATGATAGCATAACAGGCAGCAACAAACACTATACTTCTCATTTATATGTCTATAGTTATCTGGAGTACAGAGGAAGAAGGCCAACCTAAAGCCTTGGAAAAGAAAAGACAGCCACCCTCCCTTTGCTAAGCGTGTCACCCTGTGTGTGTGTTATTGTGAAACATTGTAGCTCTTTAGGTTTCAAAAGACTGCTTCTGTCTCATATAAGTGGTTTTGGTGAATCTATTGAGAGCTACTGCTGTAGGACCTATTTACAATTGTGTGTGTCTGCCTTTGTTTCTGTGAATGCCTGTCCATGTTTCCTCCTCAAAGCTCATTGGGGCAGGTGCAAGGAGGCTTGTCGCCATTTTGCCTCTTAATCAATAGAGCACCTCCCATGATGCACCTTGTCAACTTCTCACACTGGCAACTGCTTGATGTGTCTGAGGTCACATTAGCATACCAAACTCATGAAAAATTTGAGCAACTCAACTTGCTGTAGACTGTAAATAATATTGTTGGTTTAACTTAAAAAAGTAAGTTACCTGGTTGCCTTGAAAAAATTTAGTTAATACAATATAACATTTTCTAGTTAATACAATGGAGATTGGTTTAATAAATATAAATCTCAAAATATTATGTTATCTGCACCACATTAGCTATCTAAGTTGATTTGACAAAAGATAAAACGTTGTGAAAATCATGGAAATACTGTTTTTTACATGACTGCCAAAGACGATTGAATAAACTATACAAATAATGGACAAACTGACAATTCGATTGCAAAACGGATTATGTAGACTATGGATTAAATTGGTTTATGTTCAATGAACATAAAACAAACAATTACTTCTAAAGCCACTTTTGTAATCTCTATTTGTTTCTTTCGTTTGTCACAATATTGCAATATCTTTAAACTGTTGCTTTTTTCTCCGAAAATATTAAATAATTCATTCACAATTTTTAATTGTTTGACAGTCCTAATTATTATGTCAATTTAAGAACAATTCAAGTTTGGATGATGTTGATATTCATATTGTTGTGATGAATGAATACAAACTCACATTTCAATCTGTTATTGCAGAAACATAAACCACATTAGATCAATGAAGGTGGATTGAATATTCTCTAATGTATTATATAATATTAAGGTAATGTAAATACATATATGTATGCATGTATGTATACAAGCGTGCATGGGTGCACTGTATGGGTGTTTGGAAGAGAATAAGGAAGAGTAAGGACAAAAGGGAGGCTGAGTTTGTTTGCTTGTGTGTGTGTGTGTGTTTGTGTGTGTGTGTGTGTGTGTGTGTGTGTGTGTGTGTGTGTGTGTGTGTGTGTGTGTGTGGTGTGTGTGTGTGTGTGTGTGTGTGTGTGTGTGTCTCTGATTGCTTGCTGATACAGGGTGACATGGTGCAGATTGACTCAGCCTGCTTTTCTAATTCTCTCTATTAATAAGCCACAGCTTCCCACTGTTGCACCGGACTACATCTATTCATCTCAATTTGTCATCTGCTCTCTCTCCCCTTCTCTCTCTCTCCCCTTCTCTTTCAGTATTTCTCCCAAACACCTCTGCTCATCTCTCTCTCTCTCTTTTTCTCCCATCATCTCCTGCATCACGTCCGATTCACCGGCCTTCTCTCCAATTCCAAATCTGTCCATTCCACCTGCCTCTCGATCGTGTCCTTCTCAGCATTAAGATTGAGAAGGCCAGCATTCTACATCTTAATTCTATTGAAATATGAGGTTAGGTAAAGTGTTGCACTTGAGTAAACAGAACTGGCATTCATACTAGGAAAGTATTAAATTATCCACTAGAAATAGGAAATTATTCAATTGCCCAGTCAGAAGCATGCGTCAAAAATGCATCTAATAAAATTTCATAAGTTCACATTTTCATATGATCTTGAGGGAGATAAAGGCCACACAAGACTTACTTTTCATTTAGAACTTCATTTATCAAATCAAATTCATCTTTGCTGTTTTCGTGAATTTTTTTTTTCCCCTTCTTCTTAAATGGACAGGGATGTACAGCTATAACTGATATTAAAGCTATCATACTTCTGCTTTCCATTCATGCTATTATTTCCCAGCAAGCAATTTTGCATTCAAAAGACATCTAATAGCCGTCCAAACACAGCCCTGGCATCTGGCTAAAACAAGGCAAAATTTGGGCTGTCAGTGAAAATTTTATAGACGTCTATTAAACGCTATAACCATAGCCCAAGAATAGACTAGTCGTCAATGCATCAAAGAAATGAAACCAAACACCTTGTAATCACTGTTGACTTTGCTTCCATCATGGAAAATTCATACATTTCTCAAGTTATTTTGGCTAGAAGTGGGTTACTAAAAGCCGGACTATTTTAGGTCTATAACCGAGATGGTGAAATGACAGAGCTCTATTGCTTGCTGGGTTATTACTTACAGCACTGCAAGTTAGAGTCTCGCACCAAAGAGGCATCTTAAAGAAGAAGACATCACAGCCAGAAACGCATCAGATTTCCATCTATAAATGTTACTGAATAGGTGATGAAAGCAGGATGGGCAAATAATCACATTGCAGACTTTGAATTTGTTTAAGCAGGTCCCTTAGTTCATATAATATTTATTAATTTGTTTAGTTCTTCTTAAATCGAAGCAACGCCTACATGGAGGAATATCAATGAATATACAAATTGGTCACCGTCAACACTACACAATGGCAAGTGGAAATATTGGTTTCATTCAGCCTTATATTTTGAACCTGAAACTTATTCAGAAGAAAAAAGGAAGAGTGAAGTAGCCTATACAGGTTAGTCTACAAGTCGATGTATCAGCATGGTAATGCGTTGTATGTATCGCTCTCTACAACGTTGGACACATAACGTTATTAGCCTTTGGACTGACTACATTATCAAACAGCTAAAAATGTGTTGCTAATGTTACACAAGATGTTCCCGTACACCATTTCATAGTCAGACAGCTGCCTTCTAAAAATCTGAATCCTTAGAAACACTTTGAACATCATAGAAAGTCAGTAAAGAAAGGCATCATAACATCGTAATATAGATCATATAGTACACATAATTTACCCGCTATATTGCTAAATGTACCTGATTTTTTTAAAGGTGTTCCTGTGCTCACTGTGGAGAAGCCCCACCCGCACGTTGCTAGGATTGATTGCATGTTTGTGATGGTAGAAAACTGACTTTCATTCCACTCTCTGGACAGAATAATAATTGCGCCATTCACTATCTTTGTGGGGACTCTCCATAGGCGTAATGGTTTTTATTCTGTACAAACTGTATATTCTAACCCCTTACACTAACCCTACCCATCACAGAAAACTTTCTGCATTTTTACATTTTCAAAAAACTAATTCTGTATGATATAAGCTTGATCCTCATGGGGACCTCAATTGAGTCCCCATGAGTCAGTGTGCATTCAGGTTGTTTAGGTCCCCACAAGTCTGTGCACATACACAAATAAAGTATACTCAATGCGCATTGAAAAAAATTATGACACTTAACTTTTTGAGAACAAAAAAATATCACTGCTGCAGAAGAGAGAAAAAAAGAACTAAAAAGATAAAAGAGGAATCTCCAAACCATGACAAGGGATAGAAAGACAGCAGGGGAGAAGAGAAAATGAGGGAACATCCAGCAGGACTGACAAAAATAAAAGAGACTACAAAACAATGATTCTTTGCCTTTAAATTTCAATTCAATTGTAAACCCTCTCTCTCTCTCTCTCTCTCTCTCTCTCTCTCCTCTCTCTCTCTCTCTCTCTCTCTCTCTCTCTCTCTCTCTCTCTCTCTCTCTCTCTCATGTAAACAGTTTAGATTATAAATATTAGACATAATGGTATTTGACAATGTTTTTTTTTTTCATTTTGAAAAAAAGAAACATGGAGTATTTTTTAAATACTCTTCACCTATTTTCACACATTCCAATTTGTCAAATGTTCAAAAGTGCATGTCCATATTCACAAAGTCCTGAAAAAATAACAACCTGGACTCAAATAACATTTCTTGCCATGCACGAACAGTAAGCAGCAGCAAAAAATCCAGAATTTGAAAATAAATGACAACAAGGGAAGCCAGGCAGAGAGTCCAGACAAATCTGAGCTGTTTCATGATTGTGTCTATCAGTCAGTGATCTCACTGGTGTGTAATGGGCAGAGCAATAGTCTGTGCATTTGCTGGGTTTTGGGTTTCATTTGAAGCCTTATATTGATTTTGAAGGAAGAGAATGTTTTTGAGTAAACCATAAAGCGTTTTATAATGGAAGTCAGAGGTATGTAAAAATTGATGTGTAGTTTGAGATTGTTTATGGTGGTTAATCAAAATGCATGTCTGAAAGGGTAATGTCAAGCATTTACAATTACTGGTATGGCCATCATAATCTGAACTGAATCAGCACTTCTGCATTTTATCTAAATATGATAATTTAGTTATCATAGCTTCTGAACTCTCTGGTCCAGGTTTTTGTATGTACGTGGGTGTCTAAGGTGTTTTAATTAATGCATCTAATTTAAGAGATCATTCAAAAAAACTCCCACCTTCACTTTCTCTTCTCTCTTTCTGTCCCTCTCTCTGTCACCTCCTGCCCAATTTATTATTAACGAGTGTTGTCTGTCTCGTTAGTGTTCAGAACACAGCACTGTAAACATGAACAAAACCAGACGCACTAGGCTAACCTCAGATAATTGCCATCTTTCTCTTTCTTTCTGCATTCCCCTATTCTCTTTCTCCCACCGTTCTGCTGGCACCTGCACTTCAACTTCATTATTAACCAACTACAGTGAGCATAACTGGCCTGTTTCACAACCCAGCATGCTTATGAGTCCATCCAATAATTAATGGGCTGCAACTCCTTGTTGTAGTTTTAGTTCAGAATTTATTTCAATCAGTCTGACACAAGCATGTTGCTAAGCTAATTACTTTAATAGCATGTCTAAGCTTATTATTTTAATAGCCAGTCAGTCTGTGTATTAGTAGTGGGGATCTGCAGTGTCGCTTTCTAAAGGTCGTATACATACACCAGTAGGTGGCGCCAAGTTACTGTATAAATTAGTAACTGAATCATTAATTCGAATCGTTCAAACAATGATTCGTTCATGAACAAAACGGAGAGTAGCGGTCGTTTGTGTCTGTTCGAATGTATTTGACCACATGAGTGTTTACATGATTGTGATTTTAACGCTAAATGGTGAAAAACTGTTAATTGTTTAACAGAACGTTTCTGTACTATATACGGTGAATAACTGTGATTGATCTAACCACACATTTAATGTCATTTTACAGTACATTACCGTTAAATTTGCGTGACACTTCACATTTGATGTATTTTTTGTTTAAATAACTGTTTCTTCTTAATTTTTTCCTAATCAGTTTTGTACATTAGGGTTTTAGGTTACATTTAATGTTGTTAAATTAATGTCTATTGCATTTTTTTAATTTCACGGGGGCGTAGCAACCGGGGGGGACGGGGGGGACACGTCCCCCGCACTTTTAGAAACACGGGATTCTGTCCCCCGCATTTATTTTGACCCAGCGTCAATATTTCCGCCTGTGTTCTCTGATTTGTTACTTAGACTTGAGTGAACTAACATTCAGCCAATCACAGCGCGAATCATCTCTTGGGTGTGTCTGCATGAGCTTAAAATCTCTTGTTGCTCTTGCGAATTTTCGTTCGTTTAGTCCCTTTGCTGTTTGGCCGTCTGGAGTAAAATGCACCCCAGAAAAAAAGCAGAGGACGATTACATCCTTTTTACAACACACAAACACATTATGTTAACAATAATTATTTGCACAC
>FLSR01000535.1:104955-135852 GCA_900092035.1 Leuciscus waleckii
GTCTCTGTGTGTGTGTGTGTGTGTGTGTGTGTGTGTGTGTGTTTGTGTGTGTGTGTCTGTGTGTGTGTGAAATTGCTTTTATACAACATTTCAATAAACAAGAAATTACTATTGAGTAACTTACATTCTCATTGCATCTCATTTTGGCCCTATTTACACTTGGTATTAAGATCCTTCAGATCACAAGTGTACGATACTAATTACAGGAGTAAATGGGGTCTAAAACGTTTTGAGATAAAACATCTTCAGGCGACAAAGTTTAAATCCTGTCTGGCTAGTGCTTCCCATAATGTTTATGCATTAGGTCAGTAAGCGGAGGAGTAGGCGGCCTTTTATGGCTGTTCGAACGCATTCGATCATATGAGCGTATACACTACGAGTACGAAAGCAATCCGGTCGAATGCATTTTTATATCTCTGGAAGTGTTCGAAACTCAGACAAGCTCAAAAAGTTTTAGACCTTTTTCAAAACATTTTAGATGGCTTAACACTGTTTTTGGCGTCTCCCTCAAATATACAGATCAGATGAAAGTATTTCATTTGACAAAGTAAAGAGCCACACTGCAAATAAATGAAGAAACAGATAATTAAGTAAACATTTTTTAAATAAATAACAGTAAAACTAAAAGGAGGTATCTCCTCTGTAAGTGTGCAGCCTCCCGATAGCTAAGGGTGCTCTGTTTGTGAGCAGTTAAACAAGTGTGTTTGAGGACTCTGGCTGTGAGATAATTGCCCTCTTTTGCAATGATACTGCCTTGGTAAATAGAAAATAAATGTAAAAGGGCAAACAGCTCCTGGGTCCTACAGGAAACCACTCTCACAAACAGGCATTTCCCTCCCGCTGACTCTCATTGAAATTCTACACAGTCTTCCGTAGTGTTGTTAGGAACATCTTTCAGAGCCAATTAATCTTTACTCATGTCTCTCTCTTTCACTCTCTGGCTTCATGCATTTCCAGTTCCTGTCCCATTTCCTCTTAACAGTCTTTCCTAACCACAGAGGTGTTCATAGTTATGGTGGCTTTTCAAAACCAAAAGTCATCATGTTGTTCTGAAAAATCCCTAACCCAAGACTAACATTTCGACATGAAACTTCTGCTAGGGCTTTTTAACTACAGCCACCAAATTCGGCACAGTTCTTCAGCTTGTTTTGTGCTAGACATCTTCTAACTGATTGTTTTGGATCTGATTGGTTTTCACTTAAGGCTGGAATACACTACAACTTTTGCCACGAATACGATTCACTGTCTGGAAGAGTCAGTGCTAGTTAGTTGGCGAAAGTCAGAGCCAGTCTGCAGATTTGAGTCGACAAATTTCACAGAAAATTGCATAGGCACAGGCAGTGTTTTTATGAGTGAGTGGTGTTTGGAACGAGCTGAAAGTCTGGTAACGCGTGGTCCTCAGACATTTAGTGTTTGGCGCTCTGTTTTTCCTCTGTAACTTACAATGTTGGCAAGTGTATGATGCCCAGTGTTTTAAAATCTGTTCAGATTTTAAAGGTCATGTAGTGTATTCCACCCTTTAGCTGACAATTCAATTTCCCAAAACTCATTGACTTACATTGAAAAGTTTGACAGCAATTCCTTCTAGATCTTGTAGATCCAATAAACGTAGTGCAAAAGCAGTCAGCATGTTCTGTCTGCTTTGGGCTGCTAAATTTTTTTCCTAACTGTTATACATTACAGATATTTTTTTCCAGAGTGTATATGATAAAATCCCCATAGACTCCCACTTGACTAACCAGACATTCCGGTTCATAATACTTGGTACATTCTTTTGGCCTGTTCTGACTTAGGTATTTTATTAAATTTTTCTAACTGATTATCCCAAATAACCCCAAAAACAAAAATGCTTAAAGTTACACATTCAAAGTATTCATATATGAACACCAAAGCAACCATCTAAAATCCATCTGCCATAGCAGGATCTTTACACAACAAATAACCAAAGTACCTTTGCAATTGCACACAGATCTTAAACAGTTCAGTGAATATAAAGCATATTTAACCTTAAAACCTTATAGGATTTTTAAAACTTTCAGGTAAAGCTTTGTCAAGCCAAAATCAAAGTTTGTCCTTTGGATTTTCCCTTTTTTGTCTTCTTTCAATATAATGTAGAAAGTACTGGTTGGGAATGGAAAGACTGACCGTGCAAGAGAAAGAAAGAAGTGAAACGCTCTGTTGGATAGACAGTCTCTGCAGACTGGGAAGAAGGATCAGAATGAAAGGAGTAAAAAGAGAAAGATAGCGAGGAAGAAATGAGCAGATTGTGTCAGGAGCTTTACCCCTTGAATGTGAATGCATGCAGGAGCCTTCACTTAACAGGAGGATCTGTCATATCGGGTTTGTGGCGCGTTTGCATGCGTGTGAGAATCAGACGCTGTTGACAGGGTATCTTACAAAGCTTGATGGTATTGACAGAAATCACTGCCTGAAAATAATACAGCGGACATTTCAACATATGGGCCTGCCCTTGTCCACAATGACAAGATGAAATATCACTGAGGATTGTACTATTGTGTGTTTGTGTGTGTGTGCGTGCGGCAATTCAACATTGAAAATAATAATAAGAAGAAATGTTTTTCTGAGCACCAAATCACCATATTAGTATGATTTCTGAAGGATCATGTCAAGTGAAGACTGGAGTAATGATGCTGAAAATTCAGCTTGCCATCACAGGAATAAATTGTATTTTAAAATATATAAAAAAAATAATAATTTGTATTAGGAATTTTAATTTTTTTAATTGTAATAATATTTCACAATATACTGTATTTTTGATTAAATAAATGCAGCCTTGGTGACTTCTTTCAAAAACACATAAATTATTACAAATCCCAAACTTTTGAACAGTTAAACATTTACCCATGTGACTGGTTTTGTGTTTTTTTTGTTTTTTTTTTCTACTATGGAAGTCAATGGCTACTGTCAACTGCCTGGTTACCAACATTCTTTAAAGTAGGTTTGGAACAATTTGAGGGAGAGTAAATTATGACAATTTTCATTTTTGGGTGAACAATCCCTTTAGGTAAACTATTACAAAATACAAATGTAGGTCAGCTGAGAACAATTAAATGCAGTTGTGGCAAAAAGTTGTTTTGCACTAGCTACAAAAATAATTTGTTACACATTGTTGTCAAAGAGGACTTGTGAAAAAGCAAGTATTTACTTGAATTGCAAAGTCAATGAGACGTGGTGTGCCCTTTATCCTCATCAGTTAATTTGGCAGCAGCTGCTTGAAGTCTTCCACTGATGCTGATTTCATGGAAGGATGTGGCCTTTTCTGGCCACACAAGGGAAAATGTTTGTTTAAAGAAGAGCTATAGAGTCTCTCTCTCTCTCTCTCTCTCTCTCTCTCTCTCTCTCTCTCTCTCTCTTCTTCTCTGTCATGCTCCCTTGCTTCTGCTCTTAAGGTCACGGTTTGTACCCACCGTCACTGACTGTCACTCCATTTCTCTCTTTCTTTCTCACTGTTTCTCTTTCCACCTCTACCCTCCCCCATCTCTCTCTGGCCCTCTGTCATCCATTTCAAAAACGCCTTTGAAAGAAGGAGAAAAAAGAAAGACTGAGGAAAGGGAAAAAGGAGGTGAAAGAAGGAATAGAATCAGACAGAAGAAAGGGAACAAAGACAGAAACGTCAAAATATTTACCATCATTCCGTCAGAATTCCTGTCAGGAAACATAAATCAATACAACATCATGCTTTAGTAAATGTCTGTATGTCTGTGTGTGTCATATTTTGTGTAAGAGCGCCACAGCTAAAGTGTAGCCATGCAAAAAAATAATTCAGATGAATTACAAAGGTCGTTCTCGGTCTGTGGTCTCTTGGTGATCGATGCGATGCTCCAGTTTCTCATGTCAAAGAGACTTTTACCTCAATCTCTTGACACAACACTTCCCTGACGTTCATTCAAACAATATCCAAAATACTTCAACAGAATCCAAATAACATCCCATTAAATGCCAATGCACACTATACTTATACAAATTAGATTTTGCATTGGACATCGAGGGATGAACTAAAACAGCACATAAATTGTTCATTGTATAAAAAACGTCCTAAAAAAACAGTACATTGAAATGAATGAATTGATTACTGTTTTTTTTTTTTTTTTTTTAAATAGGTTATTAATTTTTAAAACAACAAAAATTATTTTAAATAAGTTATTCATATTTACAACTACTAAACAAAACTCAATAGGTGTGAATATGTGATGTCTCTTGATGGTTTTATTTTCTAGGAAGCCAGTATATCGCAAAACTCAATGTGGTTGGCACAAACCATGTTTAAACCCATATTAGATGTTGTCTGGGTCATATTTTATTTTACCTTCTGTAATTTTGTTCATGGTTTTTGAGGTTAACTGCTTGTCATGCAACCTGTCCGTGTTGCCATCTGCCTAATTTGGCAGCGTCAGATGAACTGCGACAGGATTTTATGCCAAAATACTGTCAGTCTGAAACAAAATATATGGAAAAAAGGTTTTCTCTTCCCTTTTAAAATGATTTTTTTTAGCTTACTATACTAACTATGTATAAATAATATGGTTAGTTGAATTTTATTATTTGCATTTATCATTATTTCCCTGTCATTAAGGTGCAGGTGCAACACTTTTTCTTGTGTGCTATTGTGTAATTATGCTGCAATATATATTTCCTTAAGCAAATAATAATTTAGTCTCAGCAACATGCAAAGAAACAAAGCATTTCATTTTCAATGCACATTAGGCATCTCTCAGTTTTCGTTATTAGTTTTTTCTATTGTT
The DNA here is from genome assembly GCA_900092035.1 of Leuciscus waleckii. Taxonomy (NCBI): domain Eukaryota; kingdom Metazoa; phylum Chordata; class Actinopteri; order Cypriniformes; family Leuciscidae; genus Leuciscus; species Leuciscus waleckii. The sequence goes on from FLSR01000535.1 coordinate 109,719, forward strand.
TGATACTTTTACTTTTTTATTCTTCTCTCTCCGTCTGTCTCTGTGTGACCCTCTCCCTGGACCTGCTGTGGTGCGTTCAAGCAGTCACCGCCACGCACTAACGAACTTCCAACATCTTGTCCCGTCACGGCAATTACACACACACACACACACACACACACACAAAACACTCACACGCACACAGTGTTTACATTGGCACTAATACACGTATTCCCAGCGCCCTACATGTACACCATGTCCAAATGAAGGCCTGTATATTATGTAGTAAGGAGTGTGGATGCAATATAATTAACATTAGCTGACACAGTAGATTTAACTCAAGCACTGAATAAGGGATATAGGATGTCGAGGAGACAAGGATTGGTCGGCTGCTGGAGTTGGTAATTTCTGGTTCATAATTGATGTTGTCAGTGTCATAAAATGTAACATCGGAATGTTTGCTCTTTTGACTCACGCTTATTGATTCTTTCAAGTAGTTAAAAGACTAAACCGGTTGACGCAAGGTCTTTTCAGTTTTTTTCATCAAAACAAAATGAGACAAAATGTTACAGATAAAATGTCAAGATGTTTAAATTTAATTAATTTAATTAAAGATTTGGTTATAAATAGTTATATTAGTTCTGGTCCTTGAACTTGTTTGACATTCCGCTGATTATGTTCAACATTTTGAATCTTTCAGCAGATGGTCATGACCATGCACCAAGTGACGGTCTTTAAAATCTCTATGAAATCAAAACTGACAATTCCTGTTTGTTTTTTGTTTGTTTTTTAAATGCAAAATTGCAGTAGTTATTGTAAATGATTTATTGGTACACATTTTTTTATAATTTTTTTATGTGCCCTCTTAATCAAAATGACCTCCTCTCTTTCTTGCAGTGACATCTCTTCTTTGATGACGCGTTTAATGGCGCGAGGGCGGGACAACCTGTCACTCACATGAGATCACAGCAGTATCAAATGACAAAGACCCAATCAATTCCCACTGGACAAGTCCCGCCTGTAACAATTGAGAAATTAGGAGATGCCGGACAGTCTGGTTAAAGAGCGACCAGACCCTGAGAGGACAAAGACCTCTCTGGAAATTAACATTTGAACTCCTCCTCGTGCCTATTGAGACGAAAGTCTCACCTCAGAGTCATCCTAATCTACATCTCTTTCTCTCATCCCCCTCTCCTTCTCCCCCAATGCGAAGATCACCAAGGACTCGCCCAATAATATATGGTTTATTGTGAATGATTAACATCGATTATTATACATTTTTAGTATCATTTGAAATGTCTCATTGCGACTGGTACAAATGTCTCATTTCCAAATAAGTAAAACAAAAGGTAATAAGGTTTTTAAGAGTTTAGGGATAACTGACACACAAAGGAAGGTGGTCTCTAGACAAATGGTTGACACACAAAGGAAGGTGGTTTCTAGACAAATGGTCTCCTACCCCCCCAAAAGGTGTAACTTCTGAATGCAAATTTCCATTGTTAAAAGATGTTTCCAAGTGAAAGAGGTCCTGACTATATAATGAAATGCAGCAGGGGATTCGGAGCCTTTCTGTACCTCAGATTAGCCCGTGAGGCTGAGAGTGAGACCTCTCAGCCTCATGTATATCTTAATGTTGGGTTTGCATCTTCTCTCTATTCTAGAGCATTTGATGTTTTGTATCGATTATCTTTGAATTGATTATGAAATTGGCGTGATACATTTACCTGACATAATAAATTGTTACATTTGATTATTCTAACCAACTTTGGCATCATTTTTATTAAAGAGTTAAAAGGAATAGTCAAACATTCGCTCACATTTAATGATGCACAGATATCATTAAAACCTTTTCATTTATGGAGTCAGATGAAATAACGAGAGAATACGTATTCAAATGTATTGCATTTAATAAAAAAATACTTTGCCTCGAGAAAAGACAGTAACATGTAGAGACCTTTCGCGCTGGTCGGATGCCGGACTTTGGGCCGATCGAGCGTGAGCTTACATTTAAGTTTCACTCAAATATATGTCACAACAGGGAAGAAAAGTCTATTATAAATTCTGTTTCATGTCGACTTTAAAGAGCCTTCGTCGCACCACGGTGGCGCAATCGGCCTTCGAACATGCCCTTTGAAGGATGCAGCCTCTAATTGGGATGCAGCAATTTAATCATTCACTCAAACGATTGAAAAATACTCATTCACTCAGGAACGCAACTACTGTGTTATGCTTAGTGACACGAGAGTTGTTTGGCACTATTTTCATTGGCAGAGCAAAAATAAATTAAGTATCTGATAATACTGTGTCTAGTAACTTATCTTTAACTTCTTGTATATTAAACTGTTGTATAAAAACAATATCACACTTGCAATCGTGCATTATAAAAGCTGGCTTAAATTAAACAATTATCAATAAATCAGTGTTCTGATTTAAAAACTGTTATATACTATAACTAGACCTACAGTATAGGGAATAGGCTGATCTCAGACATAAGTGGTTATAGAGACTGTCATCACAGTGATATGATAAAGACTCAGGAATAATTAAGACTCAAATTTTAATAACACATACTTAATCATTCATAGCTTAGCTGACTAAAGCAGACCCAGGGCCAGACACACACACACACACACACAGCTGCATGTATTATTTAGCCATATTTCTCTTTTACCAATTGCTCCGAAGTAGAAAAACAGACAAATACACACTTCAGGGCTTCTGTTATTGGCTTAGGAGACACAAGCGGTTCTCCTGAATGTGTGTGGGTATACAGACTCACTCTTGGATGGATGGATTGAAGAAAATTAAATGTTTTAATAGCGTATTATTAAAGCTGATGTAAAAAATGACCACGGATTTGGAATTAAAATGAAATGCAGAGGACAATTTTCAAGGCATAAATACAGACAAGCAATTGATCATTGATGCAGAGAATAAACCAAACAAATAATATTTGAGGACGAAGGCACAAGTGAGTACAGAATGGAGAGAGGCAATGCACAGGTGAATCAACACATTTATTATTACATTTGAAAAAGCATAATGAATATTTAAATCACAGTCATACCAAACTGATCTGTCACTTAGGTAAACTTAAAGCAACTGCAAAACTGTCCTTCTCTCTTTTGTCGGAGACATAAATTGAGTGCAAGAAGAAAACAAACAGTCACCAGGGAGAGAGAAAAAATAAAGCGAAGGAGAAGAGGAGACCAAAGAGACTCAAGGGATGGTTAGGATTTATGGTTCAGTAGATGAACTCACGATCATATAATTCAAAAATTAATCGCTTTCCATAACTCTCTTGCACATAATCTTGCTCATCTTTTATCAATGACAACACCAAATACCAGAATAAACTGCATCTCACGCACTTGCATCCGCACCCATCGCTTGTTTATGAGAAGAAATGATGGCCATTAAAAATATTGCTTTCCATCATGAAATAGCAGCATTTTGGTGAACAGTTATGCTTTTGTAGACAGTCCAGCACTAAGCCTTAGAAATGTAATGGGGATCAGGGATGCAACAATATCTTCATATACTGTTAGATCTTCATGTTTTAAACCAGTACAGAAGATTTTTATGCTGCTTTTTATCTGAAGAGAGATGTTGCTAATTAATTAATCCTTTGCTGTTAACAATCAATATCATCACTGAAATATTCTGATTTATAAATAAAAAAAAAGAAAATAGAGCAGTGCAACTGAATCTACACTTCGGAACGATGCAGGCTATCGTATTTGAAATATGCTCTTGAATGTTTGTCTGTCAAGTTGCAGTCAATACCCACTAGGGTGGATTGAGACATGGTGAGTTGAAAGCATAATGCAGCCAGTTCAAGCCAGGACAGATACCCCGATACTCTTTATTAGCTAAGGTAAATTACTCTTAGTTTATTTGCTTCTTCAGATTACATTTTGAAACCTTTGATGCTGAGAACATGTTCACATGCATTGGCATCACCAAAGTTTTAAGGGGAAGGGGGCAAACGTGCTGGTTATGTTGTCACGAGGCTTAGCTCATGAATATTAACATTAATATTGTAATACAAAAATTTTAAATTTTGAACTTTTATTGTTTTAATAAAGACATTTTCAATTATATGTATTGATCTGGTCTTGATAGTTGTTATATTTGTTCACTTCTTAAAGTCCAAACTGAAATGTCATTACAAATCTCATTACACAGTGTTAGAGGGAGCAATAATTCTTTCTGACCAGTTCACTTCATCAATGATCTCGCATATTCACCTTGAATACATACTTTTCCATTAATGTTGACAAACACAAGGACCACTTTATGGCATAAAGGGGTGAAGATAATCCCGCCATTAATGATGCTTATGACTATAATTTGCAGAGTACAATCATGTTCTTTCCCTTTTCAAAACAAAATGGTTGCTGTTTTAATAACTGCTTTTATATTTCAAATCGATGTAGTACCACATGTCATGACTCAAATTTGATGGAATATTAGCAATACTTATGAGCCTTCAGAAAGTCAGAAAAACATGCTTGTACATTGGGTCATTTATTGGGTCACCTAATTGATTTGGGTGTATTATATTTTTAATTGGGTGACCCAATATTAATCGGGTGACCATTTATTGAGTTACCATACATTGGGTCACCTGAGTTTGACATTCAAAAACACAGTACACGTAAAACAAAAAGTACAAACAAACATTTAAAGAAGTTTACAAAATGTAACAGCTAGCACCACACTGAAACCCCAGAAATCTTCTTGGGTGTATAAATACTCGCTTGTTAGTGGCAAGATAAAAAGAATGGAAAGATGGAAAAGAAAAAATGGAGGAGTAAGGGGATTTGTTGCTGTAATTGAATAGATTTGCCTTGTTACCACACAGTTGTTAGGTGTCAAACTGGGAAACATTGTATGTGTGTTAGCATGAAAGTTAGCACATATCCTTATGGACACAGTGGCATGAATGTTTGTGTGTGTGTAATGTCTCTAAGAAAGAACGAGAATCTGAAAAAGCAATCTGACCACACAGTGCTGTCCTTCTCAGCAAGTATCATTAATAGGTTTTGTTTTTATACCTTTCCAAAAAAAAAAGGTTGAACGCTGAAGGTGAACTACACTGAGGTATTTATTGTGCACAATTCCACCAGATCTGATCAATGTGATGTCCTCGAGATGACTCATGAGCGTTACCATTAACTGTCTTTTTAGTACCAATGTTAAAGGAATGTTCAGTCAGTTCTGTCATTTTCTCACCCTCATGTCTTTCCAACCGGTATGGCAGTATTTTCTTTAATCTCTCTTCTACCTTTTTCTTAGTAGGCTTTTTCAGCCCCAATTCCAATGTAACATTCTTCTGACAACCTTGACATGGTTTCATGGGTTGGTGATCAGTACATCTTTTAAAGCTCATCTAGAAACCTTCTGGAGACATTGCGATGTTCAATCCAGCTCTCTAAGTGGACGGTGATGTTTTTGAAGGTACTTGACAGCAGACACGGTGAGGTCTCAGTATTAGCCATCTTCCTTTAACATAGTTGCCCTATGCTGGATTGTGGAATCGGGCACCTTTGTAGAGAACATGTGCCTCAGTCCATCCCTGGAAAACCCTGTGCTACGTTTTACTGAAAGGTCTAGGGCAGGGGTGTCAAAGTTGGTTCCTGGAGGGCCACAGCCCCGTAGAGTTTAGGTTCAACATTAATTAACTCTTTCCCTGCCATTGACGGAAATTTCCATCATTTGTGAGACAATGCTTCCCCACCATTGAAGGAAATTTCCGGCTTTCCGTGTTTTCACTGTTATAGGGGGCGCTATTACACATCTTCTGAAAGAGTTGAGAATCTCCTCATCAAAACACAGGCGAAAAAGCAGCAGCAACATACGAAATCATAAGTAGCAGATGCATATAAAATAACACGATCATCAATAATAAACAGCATATAAATCAAAAGTGCCATGTCGACCCAGGACAAGCTTTGACTGTGCAAGCTTTGTGGGTGTTGATGGACTCGATCTACTCCATCTATAATTTGATCATCGTTCTGAATCCGATCTGGATGTCTTTGACAAAAACCCAATTTTCTCAGCTTTTTGCTCAAAATGTTGCTTTTTTTTATGAAACTTACCCATATTCAAATGTTGATAAAAGAAGGAATGAATTAAGCTAAAACGGGGTTTTTGTTTAAAAGAACAGGGTCTGGTCTTTCTTTGGACATATTGCATGTTCAGATATTATTCATACAACAAAATATCTTGGGGACATGACATTTTTGTGAAAATGATCAAAAATGCTGCGGTGGCTGGCAACTTTTTTCATAAACGCTGGCAGGGAAAGAGTTAAACATGTTGGATCCAGCAAATCGAGTCCTTCTGCCTTTTTTGAAAACTACAGGTATGTGTTGATACCTAATTCTTCGAAGTGTATGCAATTTTTTCTCCTGTTTTATCATCCACCAGGTGAAAAAAAAATCAATAATTGGAAAATTTGGAAAGGTAATAGCTAACCCAAAACCTCAAGTATGAACAACAATTATAGTTTGTTTCTGTACAGCCAACTTATGTTCACAGAGTTTCAGTGTTTATAAAAAGTTGTGCACCCAGCCAGACTACATAAACACCCACCATTCCCTTTCCTACACGGCCACACACACATTCATTTGATATGCAACACAAAGTGTGAGTGCGTGTTTATGCGTGTGCATTCTCAAGTGTGTGTGCTTTAAATGTCAAGGGTGAGTAAGTTAAGCATTTCATTTAGAATACAATTAAAAACAGGAAGAGGGGGTAAAGAGAAAGATCACAAAAGAAGGGAAGTTAGGAGAGGGCAAGTCACTAAAAAAGGTGGGTGGAGGAGGAGGAGGACAAACAGAAAAATTTATTGAAAAGATAAATGGAGAAAAAGAGAGATGGTGAAAAGGCTAAAGAGAAATTAAATATGGGGGAATGAATCAAGTGAGAATAGCAGACACGATAAATGAATAAAGGTAGCTGGAAGAGGTATTAGAAATACAGTATGAGGTATAGGTATAGAGGTATAGAGAGAAAGATTGGGAAATAAAAAAAAATGGATTTCAAGATTCTTTTATATTCTTATAACATTTACCACAGTCCATTATAACAGCAGTCTTTTTTGGTGGGAAGTAGCAGGTGAATATCTATTTCCGCCCACTGGTAAGAAATGGTATTGCAGTTTAATGAATGAAGACTAAGACAGCAGAAGAGAAAGTACAGTATCTGAATAAAACAGGATTTTGTGTTATATGGTTGTGATGCACAAAATTAAGCCATAACTCATAAATATTAATTAAGTTATTCAAAACAAAATAGCATAATCTGTTACTATTCTAATATATAGTCTTTTTGATGGATCCTGCCTGTAGTAAAGTATTTTTATATTTTCAGGTCAAAACTGAAATTAATAAAAATAAGAGTATAAATGTCCAAAAATTGTAAGGTAAGGTAAGGACTCGGAGTTGCATTTTTTAAGGATTTTTGGCATGAATCTCTTTCACACTGGCCCCGGGGCCATCGAACCACCATCATCTTTTAAAATCACAGTTTGTTAAAAATTCTTTATTTCTTTTTTTTTTTACATTCACTATTCACTAACATTACCTCTATTAACTCCTGCTTTGATCCAATAAAATCTACACGTGAACTGTGTTGCGTGCAATCCTATTACAGTATTAGACTGCCTCTACTGCTGTTAGTCAAGCTGATTTCGAAGTATTGAGCCAGAACTAAAATACTATTCATTCATTTGATTAAGAAAAATCCAGTGAAAACAGACCGACGAACAAATGCTGATTTAAAAACACCAGAGAGTTAGAGAGAGAGATTTGCTGGGAAACACCAAAGAAATAAGGATGGTGTATAGAAGGAGAGAACGCACTGGAAGTAGAGAGAAAAAAACGTGAGTAGGAAACGTGAGGTCAGTTCTAATAATACTGATAAGACCTTGTCATGGCTCCCACACCATCTCATTCTAATGGGAAGAATGGAGGCAGTGTGGGACAACTGTGTGTGTGTCTGCCAGGTGTGTGTATGCATTTGGGATGTGTTTGTATGCGTGTGTCAGATTAGTGTTTGTTTGTTAGAGTTGTTCGTGTGCTTTCTGCAACTTTCTTTTCTCCTGTTCCACTGGATCCCACATATTGGACTGGCGGTGCTGATCTGGCAGTGCACGCACAGGAAGATTCAGTTTGATGCAAATCATGTCTACGGTACGCGTAGTGTGTGTGTGTGTGTGTTTGTGTAAATATGTGTGTGTGTAGTCTTCATTCATTAAAATGGCAGAAGCAAAGTTCCTTCAAGGCAAGCTGTGCATCTTTATCTCTATACATTGTTGTGGATGTAGTCAACTTTGGTAACATCATCAGTTTGTGCATGTGTTTGATTGTGTATCTGTGTTGAGTACGAGATGCCATGTTTCAGTGGTCAAGCAGGCAGATGACCAAATGACACAGCACTTTTCAATATTCTGATGTCACAGTGAGCAAGCATTACTCATAGGGAACTGATATTTAGTGGCTTATTAAACTTTTTTCAATGGCTTGATTCCAGAATTAGGCTACTGTATTTACTTGATTCTTTAAAAAGTAGAGATGGAAAGTGAGACAACTGTCTGATGTATACAAGCTAGTATATTTTACACTAACATGAATGATAATGTTAGTGTGAAATGGCACAATATCTTGACATAGCTTAGTTTATAAACTTGCCGTTACCTCTTTTAATGCCTTTAATGATGCTATAATTTGCAGTGCTTTTAAAAATGTATCACTTTACAACACTTTACAATAAGGTTTATTAGTTAATGTATTAACTAACATGAAATAACAATGAGCAATACATTTGTTACAGCATTTACTAATCTTTGTTAATGTTAGTTAATAAAAATACAACTCTTCATTGTTTGTTCATGTTAGTTCACAGTGCATTAACTAATGTTAACAAATACAACCTTTGACTTTAATAATGTATTAGTAAATGGTGAATTAATATTAAGTAAGATTAATAAATGCTGAAGAAGTATTGTTCTTAGTCCATGTTAACTAAGGTAGTTAGGCTAACTAATGAGCCTTATTGTAAAGTGTTACTGTTGTTATAGTATTTCCATCACAATTGACACAAACCTGAATTGAATGAATCTGTTGAGACTGTACAAATTATTTAAAAACTCACTCATTGTACTAAAGAAGGATCGTCGCCACCTACTGGTCTAGTGATGTAACACTCTTTTTTTTTTAAACAGGATCGGAAAATTTGAGTTGCCGGGATGAATCAAAATCCGAACTATGTGCTGGTAAGGCTCTTCTGGAGAGTGAAATAGTTTGGCAATCAAGTTAAGGACATACTGTAGTTAAAGGGGTCATGACATTGGTTTGTTTTATTATTTAATGTTCCTTGAGGTTCACTTAATAAAGTTTTGCTATTGCACATGAGTAAGGCCCTGTCCCAAATGGCACTCTAACAAAGAGTCCACACTATCGTGACATAACACCACTTTGACAGTCGGGAAGAAGTCTGTAGCAGAGCTCGCTTCAGCGCGGGCTCTGCAGAAGTGTGCATCAAGGGCCCATATCGACCGCAAAGGGGGCACTCGCAAGGATTTTAGCACTTCCGGTTCCCTTTTTCGTTTTAAATAGGATTTTGGTTAGAGTCCTTAACCTTTGTCGCTCTAGCGGTTAATAAACAGAACTGCATGCGTCTTGCGCAGGCACAGATTAACGCATGGGCCTACTGGGCACTTGCCCAGGGCACTGGGCCAGCAGGGGGCCCTGTCAAATTTATATTCTTTTCAAATAATAATTATTATATATACATTTTTTCAGTAAAATTGTGGAATATTGTGATAATTTTCTGCTGCTGCAAAGTATTAACTGGTAAATAAATCAAATAAATAATTTTAATGTATTGCTGCGCTGTCGAGAGGGACATCTAGAGGCGAGTTAAAATCTTTGCGTAATATAAAGTCACGCGTAGAACAGTTTCTCGAAAAACAAAACAAAAATTAGTTTAAAACCACAACCGAGTGATCAATGAAAAGAAAGCAAATAAAGGACAAAGAAGGAAGAGAAGCTCAAATGCTACAAAAGCTACGAGTCGCGACGTTAACCGACCATATTATGGCAAGCCGTTTTAGCTTAAATTGTACCCAGCGTTACTCGTCGTAATTGCATTTTTACTAGTAAGAATTCAATTAGAGAGCTCTACAATTCAATTCTTACTAGTAGCAATTACAATTAGAGAGCTCTCCAATTCAATTATTACTAGTAAGAATGGCTTATTCGTTTTGCCTGGCTTAACTGGTCAATAAACATTGTTGCATATGGATCTGTCTCTGCCTCCTGAATCACAACACATATCCATGCATCTTAATATACAATCACTGGTGATGAACACCTTTGATTTTAAGAGAAAAAAAGATCCCAGAACCTCTCTGACACGCTTAACAAAAGTTTTACCACCAGGCACTTTTTTGGTTTAGCACTCTCATGCTAATTTGCCCTATTTAGTAAATCTGGAACTTAAAAGTATATTTCAACCTAAAATAAAAACTATCCCTTCCCTGATGATCTTTTATGTATGGATTGTGTCTGGTTTTAAGCCAAAATAAATACTTTAGGCCATAAATAGGCCTTCTAGTAGATGGATGGATTAGTATTAAGTATTATGTATTATTTATGTATTAAGACTCATGTATTGTTAATCCTATAATTGCCTGCATAATGTTGTCCTTAGCTCTCCGATCTCTTTTTAAATTTGTTGTGTTTTTCTGTGCATATTGGCCAGAACGTGGCAGTAGTGTTATGTGTATGCTGAGAACAAAAGAGTAAGTGAGTCTAGTGTTCCACCTGCTGCTGCTTGCACTGTACTGTTATGCCACTTAATTTGGTTAATTTAAGAATTCTTTATTTTAGAATGCCTCTTCATTGCTTCTTACCAAGGACATTAATTGGCAACAGGGTACTTTTTTTTCTGGAAGATGGCAGCTTTCTACTTTTCCCACGCCATTTTTGAACCAGCTATACCTTTTGACACGTGGCTTCGGATGTGCCAGATTTATTTACTTGTTGTTGGTGCTTCTGGAGATGCATGGCCAGTCGAACGCAAATGAGCACTGCTTCTACATTGTCTGGGGACTGAAGGCCAGAGATTGTTTTATACCTTGCCGAATCAAAGTGATTCAATGGAAGCGCAATGCTTTCATGAAACATCTTCAGGCACCAGGAGAAACTAATTCAGTACATAGCTGCTCTACGGGACTAAGCGGCTACTGTGACTTTGCAGATACTTTGGACGAGATGTTGCATGATTTGTTGGTGGAGATTGTGTCCAGGCGATTGCTTTTTGAATCTGAATTGACTCTTGAAAAAGCCATTACTATTGCCAACAGAAGCTTCTGGTTATCAAGCCAAATTATAATTATTATTACTGTTCAGTTCCTGTGCAAGTGATACATGCAAAGCCTCCACCTGCACCTGGACATCACCACCGTAGACCACCTTTAAAGCCACAGTCTACAGCAAGTACTTCAAAGCCTTCTTCATCTACTGGACCTGCTTCCTCATCCTGTGAATGCTATCGTTGTGAATTTAAGAAACCCCTCATGAATGTCCGTAGTTGTCCTGCTGCATCGGCACAATGTACTAACTGTCAAAATATGGGACATTATTTGCGGGTGTGTCGTTCGGGACAAGCTTGTTCAGTGCATGAAATTGACTTGCCTGAAGTTCAGATCCTTTATATGCATGCATGACTCACTAACTGATCAAATTTGATGCACTGCTGTCATTGCGATTGCAACTACGTCTGCGCATATTGAGCTTACCGTGGAATCTGGGTCATCTGTTTCTATCTTGCCGAAAATTGTGTATGATACACACTTCAAGAAAGACACTTTGCTGCCTCCTTCTTTGAAACTGGTGACATATTCTCGTGCTCTGATTCCCGTACTTGGATGTTTACCTGTCACTATCTCTAAGTATGACATCACCTGCTCCACGTCATTCCTCGTGGTGGAATCTGGCACAGCTCTGCTTGGGATGGATCTTATTAATGGCTTATATCTTCGTTTTGAAGGCAATTCAATTTTGCCAGAGCAGTCATCAACACCTGTGCTGCGATTGTCTGCGTTGACGCCTTCAGCTGCTTTGGGATGTGCAAAAGGCTTTGTGCACAGAGTAAAGACTTCTCCAGCTGTTGCTCCTGTGCGCCAGAAACTCCGCCGCTTACCGTTGTCTGTTAGAGCCGCAGTCAGTGAGGAAATTCATCGCCTTCTCGAGTCTGACATTATAGAGAGAGTAACGGGTTGCCGTGAAGACCTTTGAGTTTCTGTGTGTGTATGTTTGACGATAGTTTTTCTCAAATGAAACGGTAAAATGCTCATGAAGTGACTCTCAGAGCGGCTCTGGAGATGAATTTCATCATGTCATCATATCGTGAGGCAGCAGACTGAGACTGAAAACAGCGCGAGCGTCACTCATGCTTCTGTGTACGTGTGTGTGTGTGTGTGTGTGTGAGAGGTAAATGAAATCGCGCGTCTGCGCCATTCATTCACACAGAGACCAACAGAACATGCAGGCTTAGTATTTAAATAGTCTTTTTGCGGTTTAATATTACACAGACAGTATATATATATATATAATCGTGGTATATGTCGGCTACGTCGATATGCTTAGATAAACACAGAAGCAACTGAAAGCAGCTCCTATTAGTGGGTAACGTTACCGGTACTACAGAAATGCTGGTATCTTCACATTTAAAAAATTTCAGTACCGACTTGGTACCGAAGTACCGGTACTTTTGACAACACCAGGATGCCGTGAAATCAGCTGTGTGTGTTCACCATGGAAACAGTAACTTCACTGCGCAGCAACACGGTTATTTTTTGTTAGGTAAAACATAACAAAACGTAAAACAGATGTTTTGTCACATAACAAAGGATGCCTTGAATGTCATGAAAATGATAATAACTCATTTTTGACCAAAAATGCAGTTACTGCCTTTTTGCTTTGTAGGGCAGTATACATCTCTGATTGGTTCTGTGCTTCTGTTTGAAATAAAACTACTGTTTATTCTACTCACCTGTCTGATTCATCTCTAAACCTGACACCGTGAGGACTTCACTGTTTTTCTGTTTTTGGTTTCAAAACGAAAAACCAAATAACCGTTTTTGGTGTCAGAATAAAAAAAATAAAGAAAGAAAAAAAAACGGCCCGTTTTTCGTTTTTGGCGATCATTTTATCGTTATTCCTTTTTGAACAAAGAATGAAGAGAGTCTTTGAACTTCAGTCAATTCGTTTTTCGTTTATAAACCAAAAACGGAAGTCACCCCTTTATTCGTTTTTTCAAAAAACTAATAAATGACTTAAATCAGAGCCCGTCTACGGAGAGCCTTGGCACTTCCTATTAGCCCCATTGTATCGATCTTGGTTGCAGTTCCATTAGAATTCCACTGGAGGTGATCGCGGGCGAGTGCAGACTGAATGGGAGTCAATGGGGCTAGACGGCTAAATGTGTCTCTTTCACCCGATTGCCGTTGAGAAATCTCAAATTTTATTGTAGGTTTTGCAAGTTCAACATGGGTTATAGGCAGTGGTGTAGTCTAGTTTTTTGTAGTGAGTATACTCTAATTTTTTTAAACATTATAGGCACAAATACAAATTTACTTTTAGAAATGGTGTTTTTGAAGAAAAAAAAAGTGTTATTGTTTTGGCAAGTTTACTGTTGAAAAACTTTGTGTGATATTCCCTTAAAATAACGTTTTAATAGATTGTATTATTAGTATTATTATTTTAAAATACATTTTACTGTGCAATTTCTTTCTAATTTCTTTGAGTTGGACCGAACTTTTATTTTGGTGGGTTGTACACATTTGAGTTTCTGTGTGTTTTAATAAATACCCACCCTCAGCCGATAGGCATACAGTATTTGCAATCACCATCCCATGTTAAAACGGAGCGTCTAAAAGAAAAGTTCTGACTGCTGACTGAACACTGGTCTGTGAGCCTCTCCCACTCGGCGCTGTCAAGCGCAGCTTCACCACACAGATTTAACTCCGCACAGCTAAATAAAACAGGCTGGTGGCAGACTAATAATTAATATTTCTGATGTAAAGATGTCTGTGAAACGTGTCAAGTTGCACAGAAGAAAGCCCAATAGGACCTGCCCTGTACAGTTTAAGAATCTGTAGCCATAGTAGAGGACTATTATTTTGTTGAACAGACCTGAGCGACAACTGATGACGTCACATGCTCCGACTTGCTTGACCAATCGGCGGAAGGGGGCGTGTCAGGCCGCCCACATGTGGAAAGCGAATTTTGAAGTCATTTATTCGTTTTTTGCCTGTGAACTAAAAAACGAAAAATCAAGCCGAAATCTAATTTTTTCTTTTTTTTTTAAAAAAACGAAAAAACGAATTGACTGAAGTTCAAAGACTCTCTTCATTCTTTGTTCAAAAAGGAATAACGATAAAATGATCGCCAAAAACGAAAAATGGGCCGTTTTTAATTGGTTTTTCGTTTTTTGATTCTGACACCAAAAACTGTTATTTGGTTTTTCGTTTTGAAACCAAAAACAGAAAAACGGTATTTTCGTTTTATAATTACAAACGAATTACGGATTATCCAGAGATCCCCTGACCTTTTGTTCCCTGTCGTTTTGCTTTATTTGATGTTTGATTCATCGTGGGTTCCCTCATACATCATACTCCAAGGTTCCCGTATGCATTTATGCACGTGTACTCCTCAAAAACGTTGCTGACTGTTGACATGCTAAAATATATCAATTTAAACTACTACACACTACTAATACAACTCAATCTGGCCCTGTCCCTTTATTTTGCATATACCTTGTGTGGGAATTAATTAAATGTGGATATTGTGACGTGTCTGTTCACAAAAGAAAAGTCGGGATTATAATTAAGGCATTTCAGGGAGTTAAACATGCTTGCTGATATAGAGAATAACTCCATTTGGAGTGAACTTTGTGCTTTGTAACTTTGCAGACATTTTCATGCTCAAACAAGAACATAACACACTAATGAAAGTTAAACGTGAACAAAAAAAGCATAATAGGGCCCCCATTAAATGCTTTAAACAAGGTCTGTGGTGAACACAAGCTCAAGATATTTTCACGTTTTATTCTGACATAAAATACATCAGTAAAACCTCCTGTGACTAAAGAGGTTGTCTGACATTAAACATTATCATGGCGAACAGGTAAACTCTTCTATACACTAGTCGCTTTCACAGGCTCGGTGTGTTTATCATGCTCTTGCAAACTCAAGCTTTCAGGGATAATGTTTTTAAAAAGACTGTCAAATTTAAGCATAAAATCTCCAACCCTTGTTCACTAATATTGCATGGAAAGTTTCATGTATGAAAGAGACATTTTTATAACTTTTGATTGTAAATCTAGGCTAGTGAATTAAAATTACGTGAGCTTTTGCTTAAAACAATAGAAAAAAAAAAGCTGTCCATGATGCGAGAAAATTCAAACATTTTTCTTCATAAACAGATTTTTTTAAAGCATACATTTATTAAACATTTGTACTGAAAAATAAGACTTTAAGATTTAATATACTTGTATTGGAAAAGAAACAAAAAATAGAAAATAAGCCTAAAACATGTAAAGAAATATATTTTTGAAGTGCATCTTAATTTTTTTACTGGAAAACAATACTGAAAACAACAGCACCTGAGACTGCTCACATACATTAGTGATGGGCATGCACTGCAATCTGGAACTTCTTTTCGCAAACTAGTAACAGAAATATGAAACAAAAATATGTCACAAAAAATGTGACAAGATTCCGTCTTGTAGCGTGCACTATAAGCTTCAATGGACAAGAAACACTGCAGTGAAGAAGGTGCAAATGTGACGCGCATGCTTAGGGCCTCGGGATGTGCCAGTAACACGCTGGATGACAAATGGCTGCTTAAGAGTGTTTTAAGGGATTACTGCCCCTCCCAGGAGACGAGGGAGCGAGCGAGGAGGCCAAGCATCTCGTTCAGCCACATTATCCAGCTCCTGTTGATTTATCGTCTATGACGGCACGTGCCAGAAACATGCACCTCCGTGAAGCAGTAGTGCTGCAGGAAGTCTCGCTTTTAATCCCGTCAGTTTCCTGAGGTTGTCAGTGGGAGTATCCTCAGTCAATTAAACACTTGCAAGAAGAAAAAAATGAAGACAGTAAAGCACGTATGAGCATATCGTCACATATATCTGCATCCTCAAAACGTGAGGGATGAAAGGGAATATTATGGCCACAAAACATCATGGGGTAATGTCTCAAAAACATGTTTGCAATGATACCACACTAGATGTATTCTCGTAGTTGTAAGTGGGATTGTATTTACCACTAAAACATACAAAACGTTAACGGTTGACAGTTTCTGAGCATCATTTGATACGTTAACAGTTGACAGTTTCTGAGCATCATTTGATGCATTATTACAAAGGTCTATTATGAAAATATCAGATTTTTTTTTTTTTAAAGACAGCTTCAAACTCATCCAATGAGACTGTAGAGTCTGAACTCTCTGCTCGATCTGTTCATTTTTACTATTTTAAGTCTTTTAAACTCAAGTGTTTCATAATGAGAAGCTGTTCCAACAATGTCAAACTGATATCTGTTAAGAATCATCTGATCTTTTGAATCATTTGATCACCCGAGATTTATCCCAGTATAAAATATACTGTGAAATGCACCAATTCTGCGACGTTGAGAAGAGAGAACTGTTCTAGACTGGAGAGAATTCAAACAGCCCTCGCTCACTCAACCGTTGAGTTGTTGTCATGTCAGAGGGTGGGGGAGGGGTGCATTGTTTTAATTGAGTAAACTTACTCAATTTCTTAAGAGTGTTAAATATATTAATAATATTGATTTGAATTAAGTTTAATTTTTGAAACATCAGTTTAATTCTCCACTCTCAAATATTTTGATAGAAATTTCACAAATATATTAAGTGTATTAAAATAATTGGTTAGTCAAATACTAAATTCTTTTAGTGAAAAAAAACTTGCATATAACTGTACATTTTTGATAAAATTAACTGTTGGATTTTTTGTCAATTATATTGGTATGTTTAACTCAAACAATTAAGTAAACGATATTCAGAGATTTTATTAAATTAATGAAGTTAAATATTACTGTAATATTTACTAAGCCACAGAATATTTTTTTAGAGTGTATCTTACACCTGGCGCAATGCAGCGCCAAGCGCAACGCAAATGTTTTTTGCTAGTTTCAGTCCGACGCAGTTATCATTTTCACGTCCTGCGCCACGTTGTTTAAATAGAAAATGCATTTGCGCCCATTTGTGCGCCCATGGGCGTGCTGGTCTGAAAACGAGGTGTGTTCTGGCACGTTGCTATTTTGAGGCAGTAGAATGCGCCATAGACCAACTGAAACCTGGCCTAACGTCAATAGACAATATATATATTAGGGGTGTAACGATACACGTATTCGTATTGAACCGTTCGGTACGAGGCTTTCGGTTCGGTGTTCGGTACGCATTTTCAAAGCTGAACGGTTCGTTGGACCATTTTTCCTGCCGACCAAAATTTCGTTATTTCAAATGTATGCGCGTTGCGCGTGGCAAGTGCACTCAAAATGTAAGAGACGCCGGCACGACCACAACATTGCCCAACATCAATGGCAAACGTAATGCAAGCGGAACGAAACTGCTCGTTATTGTGTGGTTGAAGGACCGTTTATCAGTTTGGACCAGTGCAGCGCGAGCCGATCGTGATCATTCGACACTGTTACTACACAGCGCTAATAAGAGATCCAGTAAAGAAAGCATTTGAATTTGCCACAGAAGTAATAACATCGCTGCGAGATCTAGTGAGAAACATTCATATTTCTCCGTTATTAACGGATCAAACAGCGCTGATGTGGAAACCAGGAAGAAACATTGTGCCTGAATTAACTATCCAGTGTCCACAGATCAGCAACATTCACCATGGATTTACTGTAGTAACACTAACTGCAACATGGAAGTTTGGCAGGAATACTAAGCTATAATGCCTTCAAGTAACATTACGTCGGTTTTATTTTGACATTATGAATACAATTGCTGCCCTCAAATGTTAATTTGAACTAAAATAAACCTTTGTTTATAACTACTACAATATTACATTACATTTTTTTCCAAGGAGCTGTTTTGTTTTATATGCTCCTAAGAAGAGTCAATTATAGCTCTAGAAATGATGTTTTATAAACAAAGTTCGGGAGGAGCACGTTCAAATAATCAATCCAATCTACTCGTCATCAAACAATTATGTCTACCCTAATCAGCATGACAAGAAGTATATATATATCCACACTGTCAACTCACCTAATATTCCTTGACAGTTTTCCAGCATCCCTCCACCACCCCGACTCCTCACTCTTGGCTTAATCTTTTACAGCCAGGAATACGGGGGGAGTACTCTGGGTTCGGGCCGAATACCGAGACCGGAGCACTCTCCTCGGACAGCACGCCAAATACGCATTTATTCTATCTAACTTATTTGTAAGTGTGAACTAGTGAAAGAATCTGGGGCGCGGCTCAGGCTAAAAGACATCCAGGTTTTAATATCCTTGAGACATTCAAGTAACGGAGTTAGGGAACCGTTTGCATCTCTTCTCAGTGGTAAGTAAATTTGCGAATCATCCGCATAAAAATGGTAGGAAATACCATGTCTTAAAAATATTTCCAAGAGGGAGAAGGTACAAGGAGAACAATAGTGGTCCAAGGACCGAGCCTTGCGGGACTCCACAGAGAAGGGGGGCGATAGATGATGTAGAGTCACCTAGTTTTACAGAAAAAAATCGGTCAGATAAATACGATCTGAACCACTGCAGGGCAGTATCTCGGATGCCTATACAGTGCTCTAAGCGCGAGATAAGAATGGCGTGATCAGTTGTGTCGAAAGCAGCAGTAAGGTCTAAAAGCACAAGAATAACTGAGTCTCCACGGTCTGTAGTTAATAAAAGATCATTAAAAACTCTTAAAAGTGCAGTCTCAGTACTAAGAAAAGCTTTAAAACCAGATTGAAAAATTTCTAAAATCCCATTTGTATCTAAATAGGATTGTAATTGTGCAAAAACAGTTTTTTCTAAGATTTTAGAAATAAAAGGAAGCTTTGATATCGGTCGGTAATTAGCTAAAATAGTAGTGTCCAGATTTTGCTTTTTAATTAGAGGTACAACAGTTGCCTCCTTGCAATAAGCTGGGACAATTCCTGAAGTCAGACTGGTGTTGATAATTTTTTGGACATGTGGCCCTATAGTGGTCCAGACCTCCTTAAAAAGGCGAGGGGGGACAATGTCAGTGGGACATACTGAGGGATTAAGCTGTAAAATTAATTTATTGAGGCAAGAAAGCGACACGGGCTCAAACTGGTCAAACACTGTTAAACAGGTCGGCATTTCAAAAGGGTCGGATACAGGTGGGGAAATATGAGCTCTAATAAAGGCAATCTTGTCTAAAAAATAGTGTAAAAAGTTCTCACAGACTTCAGAAGAAGCTTCTAAACAAGTGGATTGGGGTGCATTTAAAATTGAATCAATACTTTTAAAAAGGACATGTGGTTTGTTTAAATTTTGGACTATTTTTTCTTTTAGATATCTAGTTTTTTCAGCTTTTACTATTTTTTGATAAGTTCTCCAGCTTTCCTTTAAAATTTCATAAAAGACATGAAGCTTGTCTTTCTTCCACCGTCGCTCTGCTCTCCTGCACTCTCTCCTTGCTGCACGGGTAATGTCATTAAACCATGTCTCAGATTTAGGTCTGGGGCGCAAAACTTTTAAAGGAGAAACAAAGTCAAGAATGCTAGCACATGTGGAAAGAAAGGAAGAAGTTAATTTCTCTGTGTCAGCTACGAGACCAGTATCAAACTGAGACGACTTTTGAAAAACACAAGAAAACTGAGCAGCAGTGGTCGGCTTAAACACACAGCTAGGCGTGCAGGGGCATTTGGTTTAGATTTAAGACAAGACAAGTTTAAATCAAATAAAACCGGCATGTGATCGGAAATCCAGCATCCTGTGTCTGAATATTCAAAATGGGCAAACCATAGGATAACACAAGATCTAACGTGTGCCCCTGTTCCTGTGTGGGTCCACTGACATGTTGAAAAAAGTTAAAAGTATCAATCATATCTAGAAAATCTTTAGTAAGTGGTTTGGAGTGACAGCAAACATGTACATTAAAATCATCAACAATTAAAACTCTGTCATAGTCTGTCATAATACTGGCCAAAAAGTCTGAGAACTCTTTTATAAAATGTTTGTTGTATTTAGGCGGGCGATATATCACCACACACAGTACGGGATCAGATCGGCCTAAGACAAACAAGCTCAATTGAACTGATGAAAAAACAGATGGTGCCAAAAGCTTACAATGTAAGCTGCTCTTTAAGACAGTCGCTATTCCTCCTCCACGTCCAGTGGTCCTTGGGGAATTAAAAAAAGTACAGTCAGGAGGTAAGAGGTCTGTAAAAGCATCTGACTCACCCACGGCAATCCATGTTTCTGTTAAAAACAGTACATCCACAGCTTGTGTGATGAAGAAGTCCTTAAGGATGAAAGTTTTGTTCATTACCGACCTTGCATTTATCAGTGCACATTTGGTTGGTAGAGTCGAGATGTCAGCCGCAAGAGCAGACCGGCACAGCAACCGAAGGTAGTTCCTTCCGCCAGGACTTCGGGAACGAGGCGCGCAGGTGCGCAGACCATGTCACTCCTCGTACAGGCCTACAACAGGTATCAACCAGCTGCTAGTTGGAGCAAGGCCGCGACGAGCGACAATGCGTTGAAAACATCGTTGACATTCCGGTATCACCGGCAACAACTCAGAGGGTGAAGCCAGCCATGCCTTAATCCGGACTAGCCAGCCGCTATGCGCCCCTCTGCGTCTGCGTCTCCGGGGAGGAGGACCCTCGATGAAGATCAGATGAGCTGGGACATCCGTCAAGAGTGAGGAGGAAATGTTTTTGAACCACCCTGGGAGTAGTTTGTTGTAAAGTCCACCGTACTTTTGATTTTAAGTAGCTCCGACGATCATACACCAACAGAGAATGAATGGTCTTTGGGACAGACAGCACAAACCACACAAACAAAACAAAGACTGTCAGGGTAAGACGGCGAGCCAGACACACCGGCGTCATCTTGATACCCTAAAATATAAAAAAGTAAACAGAGCGTTACTGACAGACTGGGAACTAACTAAGGATGTTAGTTTTAATAAAAAAAAAGAATAAAAAAAATTTAAATCAAGGAAATTTCTCTGCCATTTCCTTCTTTTTGCTGTATCAAAAACGTACCGAACCGAACCGTGACACAAGTGTATCGTATCGAACCGAACAGTGAATTTTGTGAACCGTTACACCCCTAATATATATATATATATATATATATATATATAAACATAATATATATTATATTACACAACAACATACAACACAACTTAAACTTTATACGGTATGCGTTTTGACAGTTCATTTACACAACAACGGCGTTTTGTGGGCCTGAAAACGCACGTTTTTGAAACCGATACCGTTATTGTCACGGTTAAACTACAAAAGCGTAAATTTGTGAATGCTTGGAAATTGTGCATGTGTATTTCATGTTCAGTCTATAGGCATGTAGTGTTTCTTTACAAAGTGGCATCGCCATCTACTGGCCTGGCATGAATAATACAGCGCTTTTAGCCATTTTCGCGGATCCGTGTGAACGGAGATCGTCTTCTGTAAGCGAAAAACACTAAGGAAAAACTTTTCCATTTTAAGACATCATTGTCGTGTAAACGTACCCTTAAATCACCTTTCTTTCCCATTCTGACATTCAGTTTGGAGTTCAGGAGATTGTCTTGACCAGGACCACACCCCTAAAAGCATTGAAGCAACTGCCATGTGATTGGTTGATTAGATAATTGCATTAATGAGAAATTGAACAGGTGTTCCTAATAATCCTTTAGGTGAGTTTTTTTTTTTACAGAGCACGTTAGTAATGTGCGCCTATAGGCGGGTCCACAACGCGCGTACACTCTGCTTATTAAACACACAGGGACACAAACAGCACACAACAAGCACACGAACATGCCAAATATTTAAAATAAAAGGTTTACAATGTAAAAGATTATTATTGTGTACATAAAGATATGGTGGAATCCGGGTTGTCCCGTAGATGATCTGCTTGCGCACTTTTACCTCACGCATGAGCAGTTCCGTTTGCGCTCTGGAGATGGCTCCGGTCTTTCCACTATCAAATTCTGTCATGTAAATAGCGAATCTGCCATGGCGCGAGTGCAACTGGCATTTAAAGGGAATTGGAGATGAGACTCTGATTGATTTAACACACGTAGACCATGCGCTTAGATTGTTAAAATAGGGCCCAATATATTATAACTTTCTAAAGACACTTATTTACTGTTGTGGTATGAATAATAAAACAAACACTTAAACTGCAAGCATAAGTTACACATATATAGAAATAAATGATGAAAATTAAAAGGACCTAAAGATAAATGCTTCAGAAAGTTTTGAGCTGCAAATGATATCTTTACATTCATTTGAAATTGTCATCCTATGACATTTGATTAATCTAAATTTAAATGTTGAATACAAGTCCACATATATTACACCACATAGGCCTATATTATGATTATGAGTAAACATTTTTAGAGGGGTATTTTTGACTAAATAAATCAAACAGTAAAAAGGAGTGATTTTGACACCTGTGTGTTGCTGTAACCCGTTTCATCAAACCTTACTTTCAGTGAAGATTCAAGATGGACTTTGCTGTAAAACAACATCATTAGATTAATTTCAGTTGGATCGCTAATCATCCACAGGGGCCATTGGTGCTTGGACCCCAATGATTGCTGCCTACAGTTACAGCGGGGGAAATAAGTATTGAACACGTCATAATTTTTCTCAGTAAATATATTTCCAAAGGTGCTATTGACATGATATTGTTCAACAGATGTTGGTAACAACCCAAGTAAGCCATACATACAAATAAACAAACAAAAATAAGTTCAGAAATTAAGTTATGTGTAATAATGTGAAATGACACAGGGAAAAAGTATTGAACACATGAAGAAAGGGAGGCGCAAAAAGGCATGGAAACCTAATTGTTGCAAAACATAATGATGGCATTGGTTATAGGCGCCATTCTAAGCTTCTGAATGGTCCAGTGAGCACTTTTGGGGCCATAATACGGAAGTGGAAAGACAATAATTTCACCATAAATTTGCCTCGACCAGTGCTCCTCGCAAGATTTCTGATAGAGGAGTGAAAAGAATAATCAGAAGAGTTGTCCAAGAGCCAACACCAAGTTGTATGGTGTTTTTAGGGTAATGTGCACTGCCATTTCTCCTCCAAATATGGTGTGTATTATGGCATCCAAACAGTTCAATTTTGCTCTCATGTGACCACACTATATTCTCCCAGTATTTCACTGGCTTTTCCAAATGTTGTGCAGCAAACTTTAAATGAGCTTCAACATGCTTTTTTCTCAGTAATGGAGTCTTGCGTGGTGAGCGTGCATACAGGCCATGGCGGTGGAGTGCATTACTTACTGTTTTCTTTGAGACAACAGTACCTGCTATCTGCAGGTCTTTTTGAAGCTCTCCACAAGTGATCCTTGGCTCTTGGACAACTCTTCTGATTATTCTTTTCACTCCTCTATCAGAAATCTTGCGAGGAGCACTGGTCGAGGCAAATTTATGGTGAAATGATTGTCTTTCCACTTCCGTATTATGGCCCCAAAAGTGCTCACAGGACCATTCAGAAGCTTAGAATGGCGCCTATAACCAATGCCATCATTATGTTTTGCAACAATTAGGTTGCGAAGGTCTTGAGACAGCTCTTTGCTTTTACCCATCATGAGATGTGTCTTGTGTGACACCTTGGTAATGAGACCTTTTTGTAGGCCATCATTTGGGACTGAACCAGCTGTTATTAATTTCCACTGACAGGGGGCTGGATTGCTTTTTAATTACTGTAAGTTTTCAGCAGTTGTCTTGGCTTTCCAAGCCTTTTTGCGCCTCCCTTTCTTCATGTCTTCAATACTTTTTCCCTGCGTCATTTCACATTATTACACATAACTTAATTTCTGAACTTATTTGTATTTGTTTCTTTGTATGAATGGCTTACTTGGGTTGTTACCAACATCTGGTGAAAATTTCATGTCAATAGCACATTTGGAAATATATTTACTGAGAAAAATTATGACGTGTTCAATACTTATTTCCCCTGCTGTATATTTTGTATGATTTAGGCTTAGTAGTATAGATGATTGCATGCTTGTTTGCACTGGTCTTGCCACCCCACACAGTCCTCATGCCACCCCCTTGCCACCTTATAAATAATGAAAATAATCAAATGAGATGAAGCACATTTCATTCAATGGTTTACAGAGATATTATCATTAACTAAATCTAAAACCATATAAAAACAAAACATTCTCAGTACTTGAAAATAAACATTAACCAGTGCCAAAGTAGCCATTGCCACATTGTTATTTAATACTTTTTTTTCAGATAAAATGTGATATACTATTATGATGACATACAATTACTCATACTGTCCATGATATAGATAATATAATGCTCATCCAAACCTAGAGGGAGCTGATTTACAGAAGAACATGCTGATTCTCACCTAACCATATTGATGGATAATCGCCGGTGGATTCGTAAATTACACCTAAGCGAGCAGGATGCTGATGAATCTTATGATAGCGATGCCATTTTCTGCTGTCCGATATTATACTGTGACAACAATCATTTGTCAAGATTTCACAGTGGACTTATTGATCAGCACTGGTGAGATATGGCGCAAGAAAAACTCGGATGACAGTATGAATCTAATGAGGTTAGTTTTTCTACACTGATCTACTCTCTATATTCGAGCTTGTCCTGAAAATAAGAAATGAAAAGTTAATGTTTCCTCCCTGAACTCACAGTCTCTCAGAATGCAATTTTCTGCTTGTTTCCACAGACCAACAACATTTTCTGCCAACTCGCATGGAGACTTCAAAGCTAACTGTAGCATTTGATCTCTCACACTAACACACATTCCTACAACATCCACACAGAGGGGGCCTGAACATGTGGGAAATTGTGCTGCTCGTGATAGAATGAAGGGCCACAGAGTTATCACAGAATATTTGTTTCATTTCAATTAGCCTGAGAAGATTTCTGGTTTAGCTCTACAATTGTGGTCTACTGGTCAGAAGTATCTTATGTCAGTTCATTGCTGCCCACAGACTCCCTGAAGGTTCCCTCAACAAATATCATACAGGTTTTAGTCTGGGGTCTTCAGAGTTCAGATGAGTTAGTTTTGGAATTGCCGTGTGAGAACGAAGTGTGCTAATTGTACTGTGCACTTGAAGTGTACTTCAAATCTTAAAAAAAAAAACATCTGGTAAAACTTTATTTTACTGTGTCCTTGTTACATATTACATGTACTTACCATAGTAACAACAGTAAAGTATGCATAACTACATGCAACTAACCCTCAACCAAATCACTCAATACTCAATACTTAAATATATAATTACACTGTAACAATGACACCTTAAAATAAAGTGTAACCAAAATTCTTGTATTTTAAAAAAAAGTGTACTTAAAGATAATATAATACAAATAAAATAAAATAAAAGGCCACTTATATACTTAAATAGAGTACACTATCATGACTGTGTTTCTTAACACACTTCTGTGCACTTTTAAAAAGTGCACTTAGTAATATCAAATGTTTACTTTAAAGTACATTTAAATCATTGTTTTAATCTTTTGTCCGGTTTTAAAGAAAAATACTTATTGATGTGTTGACATGTAAAGTACTTGATTAAAATTGAACTGTAGTGTGTGATTTGATATTACATTTAAAGTTAATATATTTAAAAACTTCATCATTACAAATGGATTTAATTACATGACACATACAAGTTTCAAAAGAAATAACATTAAGTACATTTTCGTGATATATGTAATGATAAAATAGCATAAAGATCTACTCAAGTCCTACTTCAGCTGGTCAAAAGCACTCTTAGGGATAGTTTACCCAAAAATGAAAATTAGCCCATGAATTATTCACCCTCAAGTCATCCTAGGTGTATATGACATTCTTCTTTCAGACGAATACAATCGGAGTTATATTAAAAAATGTC